>NMUG010008064.1:0-11802 GCA_002855965.1 Monotropa hypopitys | reverse complement strand
ATTATCGACTCGTAATAAAGGACCTCTACATTTTAGACCAAATTTTGACGATCGGAATCGTTAAATGCATTTAAAATATGTTTTTAAGATCCTCTGCAAATATTTGTCAAATAATAATATCCATAAGGACTTGATCGAAGTAGGTTTTCGTAAAACTACTATATGAAAACATACTCCGATCAAGCCCTTACGGATATTATTCTTTACCAATTTTTTGCACATAACCTTAAAAATACGTTTTAAACACATCTAACGGTCCAGATTTTGTAAGAAATGATTAGGCGGTATTGAAGTGGTGCACTATAGTACTAAAATTTCACGAAAGACACTAAATGTGTTCTGATCACGTGGTTGCTGATATCGGATGATCATCGATTTTGAAGAGAGTTATAGAATCGATAAGATATTAAATTGCAACGGTTTAGATCGAACATTCGGTAAAACGAGTCGGCACTTGCCTTTAAACTCTATACATCGAGCTTACTTGTATATGAACTAAGTTATTTTGTTATCCTATAATCTATTTTAGACACACAATCTCAACACAAGTATGACGATTCACACCGTTCACTTTGTCTGCGTCAATGTTTTAATGACTTTCGCCAATTTATAAGTCTATCGGATTTTGAAAGATCCTTTATCGCAACACAATTATGATGATTTTTACCGTTAATAACAAAAATGACTTGGGGGTCATACTTCTTGGTCTCGTATGAATAATTTGAACCGTTAAATAATTTTAAAATAATGTTTTATACGACCCTGCAAAAAATCAGGTCAATTAAATATGCGTAACTCGTTGATCCAAGCTACACATGCAATAGATTTCAAAACTCGGAGTTTTGGATCTACCAATTACGCATATCCAATTGACCTTAATTTTTCTAAGGTCGTACAAAATGTTATTTTAAAATGATCTAATTGTTTTGATCGTTGCAATTTTCTCTGAAAAGTGGAGCTCCATTATTGCGAGTATGTGCTACCACTACCGACTCGCAATAAAGGATCTCTACTTTTTAGACCAAATTTTGACGATTGAAATCGTTAGATGCTTTTAAAATGTGCTTTTAAGATCCTCTGCAAATATTTGTCAAATAATAATACCCATAAGGGCTTGATCAGAGTAGATTTTCGTAAAACTACTATCGAAAATGTACTCCGATCAAGCCCTTACGGGTATTATTCTTTACCAATTTTTTTGCACATAACCTTAAAAATACATTTTAAACACATATAACGGTCCTGATTTTTTAAGAAATGATTAGGCGGTATTGAAGTGGTGCACTATAGTACTAAAATTGCACGAAAGACACTAAATGTGTTCTGATCGGGCGGTTGCCGATATCGGATGATCATCGAATTTGGAGAGAGTTATAGAATCGATAAGATATTAAATTGCAACGATTTAGATTGAATATTCGGTAAAACGAGTCGGCATTTGCCTTTCAACTCTATACATCAAACTTACTTGTATATGAACTAAGTTATTTTGTTATCCTATAATATATGCTAGACACACAATCTCAACACGAGTATGACGATCCACGCCATTCACTTTGTCTGCGTCAATGTTTTAATGACTCTCGCCAATTTATAAGTCTATTGGATTTTGAAAGATCATTCATCGTAACACAATTATGATGATTTTCACTGTTCATAACAAAAATGATTTTCACTGTTTAAAATAACATTTTATACGACCTTGCAAAAAATCAGGTCAATTAAATATGCGTAACTCGTTGATCCAAGCTACACATCCAATATATTTCAAAACTCGGAGTTTTGGATCTACCAATTATGCATATCCAATTGGCCTTTCACAGAGCAGTACAAAGTAGAAGTACAACATGGTACAAGAGCGGAAGTGAATGACAAGTACAAGCCTACTACAACGACTACTGTGAACAAAAAGAACTACAAGTATAAGAAAGGAACTACAACTGAAAACACTGTAACTGAAATATAAAGTGCAAGAAAGGCTACTAAAAACTTAGGTAGTCGAGCCCAGGAAAATCCATCAGTTCACTCGAACTCCAAATCAACAAGTCCTCCAAGCCCTGCAGAACTGAACTAGAAAAAGAGAAAATGAGGGTCTGAGTAAACCACAGCTCAGTGAGAAAACCCCTAACTACTACCAATTATGCACATGCGGTGCATGCCTACGTATCCATAAGTAAACGTACAAGAATAGTAAAGAAACCATAGTGCATGTGGTGTAAATCTAACTCAAGGCAACAGTGACATATGCGTGTCGCCAACAAAGTGTGTACAACCAAATCCTCAAACCGAGTAAGTGCAAAGGATAAGGCATCCTAGGTCCAACGGAAGTAAGCTCTACAGAAGTCAACCAAACTCTCTACCAGGGTAAGACAACCATAAAGATCTATTAAGAACCCAAACAAAAGTGCTATCGAGGTATCCATTTCTAACTTACCTCATGAACCTCACTAACAATCATTATCGTTAAGTATTAGATTCATACGTAACTTTGGATATTTGAGGTATTTCTTTCTTTTCTATCTTTTCATTTATTTACTTCACAATATGGATAACTACGGGATCCCTAACCAAGTCCATCCCAGCTATCCCACCATCCTCGTTACATGTTGCTGATCGTTCCATGACTTTGCAATAGGACTAAATCCAAGAATACCCTCGTAAGTCCATTCTTGATTCATCCTTTTATGTTCTTTTTATCGCACTTGAGAATTATTTTGATATTTGATTGAGTCTGGTATAGTGGCTTGTCGACACACTACCCTTTTTGGTCCATCATTCCCCAAATAATGTTGGGAGGGATACGCTATCTCCATTGTGCACAATGTCATGGATAAAGCGACCATTCCCGTATTTCAAAACCACACGAATGCATTCAATTATAATTTACACCATTCCGAAACCACGCGAATGGGTTTAATTTTAATATCATACCATTCCGAAACCATGCGAATGGGTTCAATTACGATTCGACACATGGGTCACCATTTCAATTCGATTACATTCCATTTAGTCCACATTTTCACAAGTGATAGATTCAAGGTTGAGTCCGAGTAGCCCTCGTGGGGCACATCCTTCATATTTGACGTTCATTGGCATATTGAACCACTTAATATCTCCAACCACTAGCTCAACCTTGACCAATCCAAGGAAGACAAACAACATGACCAATCAACATCGATCAAATATCCAAAACTGATACTATATCGCAACGGGCTAAGGAAGGCCCGAGTTCACCAAGGTATGAAGGGAGGGGACTTAGACACCCAAATCCCACTTCAACACCCACTTAGTAATTTCATCAAACAATCAGCGTCTCATAGGTTCTAAGGGACTTACTTTTGGTTTTACACTAAAATGCACCAATATGCCATTCCTTTGAGTCCTACTACCACTCTAACATCGATAGTCACCAAAATACTCAAAGGATCTGACAAAACCCAATTTGACTCCAACGCCCCTTATAGGGGTTTTGTCGAACACTTGGAGTCTGATAAAATCCATGGGGCCTACGATGACGTTCAAGACCCAATTCAACAAATCTCGTGTACGTAGGGATTTTACACTAACCCAAGGACCTCAAATTTCCAAAAATACACTATGTGACTCTCATGGGAATTTAATCGAATACATGGCGATCGTATGTTCTAAAGGTGATCTATCAAGCCTATAAAACATTTCCTTGACAACCAACCAACACCAAACTACATATACTCCATTTAGACTAACATTGGGTCACAAAGAATGCAATCCACATACTATGACTACCAAAATCAAAACCTATACACACACACACACTCGACAATAGTTAAGAATTTACCCACCGGAGATTCGCCGGAGCTCCAAGGTCGCTGAAAAACGTTCTCAACACCACTATGCTTCAAGCCCATCATCGCTTAGATCACCTCAAGCTCTTCAACGTTGGTGAAGACGATTTGTCCAAAAGCTTACCGATTTGGCGGGAGAGAAGAGAGAAGGAGGAGAGTTTTAGAGTTTTAGAGAGAGAGGGGAGAGAAAAACGATTTTGGAGGTAGAGATAGGGAAAGGGGGCCAAAATAGGTTCTAGATGCCATATTACATGAAAATCGACTATATATATGCCCCTAAGAATGACCAAAATGCCCTTACTAAGCTGCAACAGATTTTCCATCAGACCGTACTGTAACCGGTCGCGCTGCGCAACCGGTCGCGAGGAAGAGTGGAACCGGTCGCGCTGCAGTCTGACCCCAAAACTACTTGCGAGTATTTTGGGCAGGGAATCTTCGTCCAAACTGCGATTGATGCGATTCAAATTGCGTTGGATTCGTAATTGAATTCTATACGACATTGATGAAGAATATATTTAAATTTAGAAAATAATTTGGGGTCATAATAGGCCTAAAAGACCCTTGGCACATTGCCAAAACAACCCAAGACAACGTGAACCCACCATCGGAGACTCTAGCCACTCCAACTCGATAAATTAATATCCATCGGACCTCCAACCTTCATTGATTAATATGAAAACTCATTTTCCAAGAATAAATCGATTATAAAAATACGTTTTCATTTAAAATTTACATTTGAAATTCTAGGTCATGACATCTCATACCCCTTAAAGAAATTTTGTCCTCAAAATTGAGTAAGAAAGAGAGGGGATAAAAACCATACCACCCGACTATCGAAACCGAAGAATTTCACTCCTCAACAATGAATTGAAATATACCTCCACAACAAACTCCTCAGAAGTTAGATGACAACAAACATGGGAGTGAGTTCAACTAAACCGCGTGGATTCGATACGGTTACTCGAACATGGAAGTCAGATTTTTATTCTCACAAAGTGCCAAAATCTACCTATTCCAATAATATTATTCCTTACACTTAACTCTCTTAGGCTAGGCTACAACCATTAGGCAATTATCCCATGCTCCCACTTCCTTTAGACTAATATACAACCAAGCACTACTTTATTTTTCCAACTCAATTTAATTAGCTCAAATCTAATTATTTTTTCCCAAAATGAATATTATATATTTATAACTTATTTATTTAATTATTATACACGTACGAGTATTACAATTCTCCCCCCTTTAAAAGATTTCGTCCCCAAAATCGCAACACTCACATCAAACATATACACGACTCTCAACCCAAAACACTTTCTATGCCATTTCCTCAAAGTTTCCCACTCCTTAGTTGACATTTTCATTTTAATTACACATTCCACTTATTATTTACAATGTACACGGTATTGAAACAACAAATTGAAACAGTACACGGATACCTAGTGATGCGTCGGGTGACTTCGGTTGTTGCTGAGTTAGTGCAAAAACTCTTCTCGATGCTCTTTTCCCATCAATCGCTAACCTAGTCCCAGGCGATGCTGCCGATGCATGATCCTTCCTTGGACACTGTGGCATAGTATGACCGATTTTCCCACACCCAAAACATTTGACTTGCCTTGATTCCACACACCCCTTGGGACAATCTTTCACAATATGGTCTATTGATCCACATATATAACAATGCCTCACAACCGATGATCCCTTAGAACTCCCTTAACTAATTCCACTTTGTTTACTAGCTCCCACTGACTCACTTTTCTTTTGACTCTATTGCCCTTATCTTGGTTGAGACCTCACTTCCGTACTTCTTGATTCCATATTTCCCACTCTCCCCGATGTATCCATTCTACTTCTTTTTACTCCTTCCCGATAATTCCTCATTTCTTCCATGTATTTTTCCATCTTTCTAGCGGTTTCCACTAAGTCTGCATATAAAGTTTCCCTATACCCAGTCAACCTAGTGGCTATAGGTGGTATCAATCCAATTTTGAAACGACATCTCTTCACATTCGAATTCACCAAATCAATTGCATAACGGAATAGGAAAGAAAACTGAGCCTCATATTCGGATACAATCATGTTACCTTGCTTAAATGAAATAAACTCCGTCTCTTTCTCTAATTGATAACTCTGAGGATAGTACTGCGTATAATATTCCTGAACATATCCCAAGTGATAATTTCTCTCACCTCTGGTACAACTCCGGGTAATGGTGTTGTCCTCAATCGACTAAAAGTTTCCCACCAGGCTAAGGCCTCTCCCTTCAAGCTAAAAGAAGCTAATCTAACTTTCTACTCATCGGTCACCTCAAGTATGTCAAATACTCTCTCCAAGCCCTTCAACCATATTTCTGCCTCATAAGGATTTACTGTTCCTACAAACTCCACTGAATACAATCTCTTGAACCTCTCATATAAAGTGTTACCCGGTTCTCTGGGATGTCTATCCTCCTCTGCCACTACTTGCCACTGTGCATAGGCAATTAAAGCTGCAATAAGATGATCAACATCGTCCTAAACTGGTGGTGCTCCTGGTACCTGTGGCCGATTCACTTCCCCTTCCCTAGCTGCACTAGATGCTCCTTCCATTGGTGGATCCATAATATATTCCTGTTATCACATCACAATCAACCATCATAGACAAATATTAAAAAAACAAACGTTAGTGACTTCCAAGACCTATACTTGACTCACTAACACCCTATGGTCCACTACAACCTCTTCTAAACACTCCTGAGGAAACAATATATCCCCAAAATAATTTGCCCAAACTTCTCACCAGAAGATACGATGTATGGTCACATCTTCTAATCAGACCTAAGGGTAATTATTAGTTACACATATCTTCCTCTTGTCTATAGAATCTTTAACCTATACTCTGATACCAAGTTGTCATGCCCTGCTCCACATCTAACAATTTAATGTTTAGCGGATGCAGCCGTGAATTTACAGAAATTCTCACAAGTCTATATAAGACAAAACAACTATCATTATTTAGGAACTCAGAAGTGCCACAACTAACCAACAACAGTAAGTCCACAAAACAACAACGAATCAACTATAAAGTAAAGTCTCAAAACAGAGCCAACTGACATATACAAATGTAGAAATGCAAAAGTAACAACCCAAAAGTAACAAAAGGGTACAACACTGACAACTGCTACTAGCTTCTCCAACGGCAACCTCTAAGACTGTAGTGGACCACTCCAAGCTATCTTGAATTTAGATTCCTCAATTTGCACATACAAGGAAAAATCTAGGAGTGTGTAAGCTATAGAAAGTATTGCAAATAATCGAAATACTTAATAGATATTAATTAGACAGTAGGTGATATATCCACAAATATCCTAAAGTAGAAATAGAAAATATAAGGTACATCAACAGAATATTCATTTCCACAATGGTTCTCCACTTCACAATGATTCCCCACATTTGTTTCCACAATGATACCCCACATTTGATTTCCACGGTGATACCCCACATTTGATTTCCACGGTGATACCCCACATTTGATTCCACAATGATGCCCCACATTTGTTTCCACAATATTCAAGTCCTTGCATTTATATAAAAATAATTACAACATATTCACGTAGCGTCCTAGCATGAAACTAAGGCCTTTGTGTGTCAACAATATATATCGACATGTGCGATGTATGCCTTAAACAGAAAAAGAAATTTTACATTCCTTAATATAGCTACCACACTCATCAATTTCTTTTACACGAGTTTCTTGGAATCAGACTTTGCAAAATAAAAGTACTTAGATGATTCGCCTGTAACAAATTTCACAATTTAATCCAAGATAGAGCAATTGATTTGCATTACTTCAGAAACATACTATAAAAACTATTGGAACAACAACATTAATCTTAAAATTACCTCCAACACATTTTCTAACATTCTGCCCAGATTTTGTACTGACCGGTATGCAATTGGTACACAGTCGGTGTACCGCCCGGTATACCGGTTAAGTTTGTTCTCGGGAAAATTGGCTGGGCCAAACACTTAGGAAAATTTTATATAGACCGGTATGGACCCGGTATACCGCCCGGCATGCCGGCCAGCATTCTGGTCTCCTATCGGTGAAGAACAGTGGCTGTTCTACAGAATTTTGTTCTCGGGAACTTGATTGGCACTCTATTTTGTAGTTTCATGTGCCAATTCTCTTCCTTTTTAGCATATTTTTTCATTAGTTTACTCACATTTAATACATAATTGCTTTGATCTCGTTTTCTAGTGTTTAGTTGTTTTTCAGGTTAATTGGATCATTTTTTATGAATTGGATCACAATGGAAGTTCCGGGACTTGGTGATATTCATTGATTATCCTCATGCACATGTGCATGAATGTTTACTTCAAGGCTTAATTGATGATGGAATACACACGAGGATGAGAACACAATTGAATTTCTATTGTGCGAAATGAAGAAAACATGATTTGCATTTCAAGCAGTTTGGAAGCAAGTTTTGGTTCAAGGAAATGGTTTAACGCAGGAATTTGCAAGAATATAAGAAATTCGCAGAAGGCATCCCAACCGGTTGAAGCATTTTATTAATTGCCAAGGTCCAAGAAGTCAACCGGTTGGTCTCTCATCTTCCTCGCCAATGGAAATTGTAGGTGTGCAATAATGAAGCAAATCACAAGAGGATCCCAACCAGTTGAATAGATCCCAATTGGTCCTACCCCAAGCCCAACCAGGAAGAAGGACATTGCAGATGAATGTTTTTGCAGGCCATAAGCAAATCACAGGAATTGAAATTAGGCAGAAAGGGTTCTAACCGGTTCAATACTCAATCCCAACGGGTTGGCTTCCTTCGTCTCCTTCACAAGGCAGAAAATCGCAGCCATGGAAATCGATGAAAACGCAGGACATTGAAGAAGATGAAGCTCGCGCGGCCATGAGATCGCAAGAACCGAGAAATCATGAATCGCACAGATCACAAATCACAGACCAGAAATTGCAAATTGCGGGTGTTGCAGGAAGAAATCCCAACCGATTGGAAATGTCTCAACCGGTTCATCACATGTGTAAAATCCATCAAAGAAATCGCGAAGAAGAAATCACAGGAGGCATCTCAACCGGTTCACCCAGAAATCCAATCGGTTGGGTTCTCCTTTGTCTCCCTCAGAAGCCACAAATCGAAGCCATAAATCGCAGAAGTGAATATCGCAGGTGAAGAATGGAGGAAATCGTGCGGCCAAGAAATCGCCTATGAAGAAATAGCAAAATCGCAAAGAAGAAGACATCGCAGGTGAGGGTTTCGCGAATGGCAGAATCGCACATCAATGAACACGCAGGTGTCGCAGATGAAATATATGGCAGAGATCGCACATCCATGAATCACAAAACCATGGATGAATCGCGATGGAGAAATCGTAGGTTGAAATCGCGATGGAGGAATCATGATAAAGGAATCGCAGGAGGAAATGCAAATGATATTCCCAAGAATTTAGATGGAATACGTAAATTGATTCAGGGTTTTGCAATTCTGTTGGAAGGAGATGTCAGCAGTCGAAGGAAATAATCTCAACCGGTTCAATACCTAGTTCAACCGGTTCAACCCCTTGTGCATTTAAAATCAATTTTGGGCAGAAGCCACTTCGACCGGTTGGGGGCCAAATCCCAACCGGTTGGGACCTGGTTCGGGGCAGAAAAATAGAATAAAAAATGTTTTGAGCGGGAATTTAATTGCGGAACTTACTTAAAAGGGTCTTTTTGTAATATTTTGAGTGGCTAACTATAAAATGAAGCCTAGGGCTTCATTCTAAAGGACCCTTTGAAGACTTCATGAGACTTTTGACTTTTGGATATTTTTAGAGAGCTCTTAGAGTAGTTTAGGGTTTCTAGCAAGGGAGATTGAAGATCTTGGAGGGTGACGGCTAGGGTTTTCAAGATTCCGAGGTTAGACGCAAGTTTGTTTGCATGTTTCTAACGTTTTTGTATTGATTTCTTATTCTCAATCAATGTAATGGAGATTTTCATATACCTAGTTGTTGTGTTCATCATGTTTAGCTAAATTTCATGGTTGGATCTAAGGAGAATCGATCTTATGATTCATGTGTTGATGATTACTCTCTCTCTCTTCTTAAATCACCATAAGTATTTCTTAATTAAAGATCAAAAATCGAGGATTGATTAGGGTTTATTCGAGATTTGATTGATTGTAGACATTTTCGCATGGCACATTCAATGCTTAATTCAAATCTACCTAAATCAAGAATTGATGTTTGATTCTTCCTCATTGGATTCGATATTCGGAATCGACTTGCAATAGTTAGGGTTTGATCGGTTGTAGACATTGATAGATGGCACATCCGATGCTTATGCCTAATCTATTCAAGTGCGAGGACGGAATTACTCGTTTCATTATACGCTTATGTGTGATCATTAAAATATGTTATGACTCGCATAATAACCATTCTAAGCAAGAGTGTAATTGATCAATCATGAATTCATAGGATTGAAACCCCAAGGATCTAACTTATTTTACTTCACTGTTTTAGACTCAAATTAGTTTTGTTCATTAAATCACCAAACCTATTCAAAACATAAAAATTTCAGTTGTTCTCTTCACTTGACAAACTCAATCATTCGAACTAAAAACTCCTATCCCTGTGGAAATTGACCTTGGACTTACCAAGTTTTATTATGCGCGACGAGTTCTATTCCTACGCTTGGAAAAACAATAAAACAAGTAAAGCATTTTTGGCGCCGTTGCCGGGGATAGGCAACTTTTAGTCGATTTTTTTTGAGTTTATCGTTTTCTTTTGTTCTTACATTGAAATTGAGCGAAGAGAAAATTGTTGCACATATGGATGTCATGGACTATTTTGATTGCTAATATCCTTCTGATTTATATGAGAGACATGATGAGGATAGCTCAAACTTCCACCAAAATTTTAATGGAGTATGCACAAATTACTCGTTGAGGGATATCATGTACGATCCAAGTCTTTCAAACCCCTCATGTCTTGAAATGCCCCCGAGTCCTAATCAATTTAAAATTCGTTCGGGGATGCTCCAATATCTACCTAGCTTCCATAGAATTGATGAGGAAAGCCCTTATTGCCATATTATTCAATTCATGGAAGTTGTGAGGTCTTTATTAGAGTATAATCAATAAGAAGAGGAGGCTTGCATGCGTTTATTCTATTTTTCTCTCGATGATCATGCACAATTTTGGTTGGAATGTCTTCCCTCTAGATCGATTTGGTCTTGGTCTCAATTGCAACAAACATTTCTTGAAAATTTTTGTCCTATACAACCTACGTTGGAGGTCATTCATGATACTCCACCTCCCACATGTTACCAAGAGAGGGTCCCCGATACACTTCCCATGCATTATTATCTAAGCAAAGGGGGATTCCAAAATCAAACCAATGGGGAGGAGTCATATTGTCCAATCCCGGAGCCTTCCTATCAAGAGTGGCATGACCACTCTAATCTTACTCGAGAATGTCGACATTTTCTTGAATCACCACCATTCCCCACTCACGAGCCGGTTCAGAAAAAAATGTCCCAAGAGGAGCATGACATGTTGGCCCAACAAATTGCGGACATGGAAGATTCTTATTATTACGAGACCATATACCCTTCGGAAGAGGCATGCCTCACCTCCGAAGAGGTTGAAATTTTAGAGGATCCGGAAGGAAAGCTTATTCATTCTCTCTTTATGTCCCATTCAAGGATGGGGACACTTTCTAGCATGGAAGATGTCCTTCACCTCATTGTTCCCGAATCAAATACTTTCAATAGTCATAATGACGAGAGCGATGAGGAGTTGGAAACCATTATTGAGAGAAATGAGGATGAAGTTGTTGATTGTATTACACCTATTGTGCTTGACACACCTAGCATTCCTCAAGAGCATATTGATGATGACATTGTAACATCCGTTTCCATGGACCTTCTTGAGGAGTTCATATTGAGGGATGACTTATCATGTCCCAATTTCGTAGTGGTCCCATTATCACTT
>NMUG010008063.1:0-11802 GCA_002855965.1 Monotropa hypopitys | reverse complement strand
CAAGACTTTCCTCAAAGACAGCTTTCCCATGTACAAGATTGATCAATTGGTGGATTCTACTGCGAGATACAAGCAGATGAGCTTCTTGGATGCCTACAGAGGCTACCATCAGATCGCTATGTATGAGCCCGATTAAGAGAAAACATCCTTTATCACAGCATTGGGGCTGTACTATTACAAGGTCATGTCTTTTGGACTACGCAATGCCGGGGCAACATATCAAAGATTGGAAACACTCATATTTAAGGATTTGCTAGGCAAAAGTATGGAGATCTATATCGACGACATGGTGGTCAATTCCAAAAATATGGACTCCCATCTAATTGATCTTTATCGCACTTTCTAGATACTCCGAGAGTTCAAGATCAAGCTGAACATATCCAAATGTGCTTTCGAGGTAAGTTCTGGCAAATTCCTTGGGCATCTGGTAACTCGGAGGGGTATAGAGGCCAATCCTGATTAGATCATTGTGTTGCAGAACCTCAAAAGACTGGGAAATACTAAGGAGGTGCAAAGTTTGACTGGGATGGTTGCCGAGCTCAATCGTTTTATCTGTCATTCATTAGTCAAGTGCAGACCTTTCTTAGAGTTGCTGAGAAAGAGAACAGGCTATACTCGGGGGCAGATTGTGAGAAAGCCTTTTAGGACATGAATAAGTATCTCGTCACACCACCGTTAATTTCTACACCAGAACCAGGAGATGTCTTGATCGCCTATCTAGCAGTTTTAGAGCATGCGATTAGTGTCATACTCATCAAGCAGGAAGAAGGCAACAGAAACAAGTTTACTACGTTAGTAAGACATTGTTGGATGTTGAGACCAGGTATAACCCTTTAGAAAAGATGATCAAAGCATTAGTGATGACTTCAAGGAAGCTTCATCACTATTTTTTGGCTCACACTATTGAAGTACCAGCCATCTATCCCCTAGGGTCCATTATGAGAAAGGCAGATCTATCAGGAAGGACAATGGCTTGGTTTGTTGAACTTAGAGAGTATGATATCAAGTATGTTCGCCGCACAGTGGTGAAGGGTCAGATCCTTGTAGATTTCGAGGTAGAATTTTCATATGAACCTGTATGAACACCCCAACAGTAGTCAGAAGATTAACAGACCATTCCCATTCATCCTACATTACTAGATGTTGATAAGTCATACGCAATAGAGTAGCAGAGGCTCTTTGTGGACAGATCAGTATGTAATAAGGGATCAGGAATGGGCATCGTTCTGTTCTCGTCTGAAGGGTTGGATTTAGAACAGTCAGTCTGTCTAAATCTTAAAGCCTCCAACAACGAGACAGAGTATGAGGCATTGATAGTTGGGCTCAAAAGTGCAAGGAGATGTGAAGCTGAAGATCTACTCATTCACTATGATAACCAGCTTGTCAGCAACTAGCTCTCCAGAGAATATGCGACGAACAATGAAAAGATGGCGTCATATGCAGCAGCGGTCAGGAAGCTTCTCCAACAGTTCCAGAAAACCAAAATAGTACAAATCATCTCTTGGCAAAATAACTATGCAAATGCCTTGGTCTGCCTTGCCTCATCTGTATCTTTTTAGATTTGTTGCATAATAAGCGTCGATTCTCTCTCTCAGACAAGCATCCAAACAAAGGACTCAGAAGAGACCTTTGATTTAGATATAGGTCTGAGATAGATGGATCCAATCATCACTTACCTAACAAAGGATGAACTCCCTGTTGACAAGAGGGAAGCACACAAGATAAAGATCAAATTGACAAAGTACTGGCTCTCGCCAGACAAGGTCCTTTACAAGAAATCTTTCACAGAGCCGTACTTGTACTGCATACATCCAGACCTTGTTCAATGATTCCTTTATAAAATCCATGAGGGAGTGTGCGGTAGTCACACCGGAGGATGTTCAATAGCACACAAGGCCATCTCCCAGGGATATTGGTGGCCGTACATACAAGAAGATGCCAAAGTTTACGTCAGAATTTGCATGAAATGTTAGAAGTTTTCTCCCATCATTCATGATCCCTCAGCAGACCTAGCACCTCTCACGAGCCCCTGGTCATTCGCTCAGTGGGTCCTGGACATTGTAGGACCCATGTCGAAAGCAAAAAGGAATGAAAAAATATCTACTGATGGGCACAAACTACTTCACCAAGTGGATTGAAGCAGAGCGATTGCAAAGATCACGGAGCGCAACACATAATAGTTTGTCTGGAGGAACATCATCACTAGATTTGGAATCATGATGGCATAGTGTCGGATAATGGCACATAATTCCAAAACAAGTTCAAAGTCTTTTACTCAACATACTAAAGAAGGGGTTTGCTTTACGATCATCTATGGCTGAATCCTCCACCCGGCTGCACAAAAAAGAACACGTTAGGCTACCGGCAATGCCGCCGGTGAACCCTCTGATGTTAAAATCAGCAAGAGTTCTAGAGAGAGCAATTAGATAGAGTTTGGGTTTAGAAGATGATGTACCTCAAATATGGAATACTCTCCTCCTCTTATAGAATCATCGGTGAGTGGCTGGTACGCACTTCGGTGCAAGTGTACCTCCAATCGGTCCCTTCTAAGACAATGCACCTATCATATCTGTGCACGTGGGAAACTGAGTGACAGGGCGGTGACCGATAGAATTGGGCAACTAGAAAGCTAAAAAGGGGACTAACATGTTACAGGAATCCCGGAATGCTAGGTGTGTGTCTGCCACGAGCGGTAAATCTGGGATGCTGTCCCCTAAGAGAATCTTTCCTACAGTCAAGGTTGCACGTTGTCTGGCCAAAGGGCCACCCTTCAGTACCCTGCATCGTCAGCCAGGAGCTATCCCGGGCAAGAAACCTTCCATACCGAAGTGAGCCCCGGGAACCCCCACTGTTGACCCTATCTTGGTCGGTCGCTCGGCTTCTACCTAGTGGGTTGGATCCCAGGCTAGGCATCCAAAGATCTGGCCTCCCTTCTTGGTTTGCCCCCCAACAATAGCCTCTCAATCCCTTTGACCGAAGCAGGTTGACTTGAAGCCGTAAGAATACATTGGTGCCGAAGAGGCACGGCCGGACCTGTCCTCGTGTGCCTGGGGATCTGAACTTCTAACAATCTGATAACTGTCACTTTTGGACATGATTATGTGTTGCTTTCTGTATAGTTTGCACATCTATCGAAATGTCACTTCTACAGGTGTCAGTCCTAGTCCTGAACAGGCACCTGGATCGATGTGACGGGAGTCTATGTGGTGCATTGTCATTGGTCGATGGTGCATCTAACATGACCGATTACGTGTGTGGTTGTAGTTTGGCAGCACCAGTTTACTTTTCATTAAATGTCGCAATGAATGTCGTCGTTTGACCTGCTGACCTGGTCGGCCAGTCATACGCTTTCCCCCCAAGGTTTGGGCTATTTATACCTCATCCTAGGGCAGACTTTCTCCTTCGTTCTTGTTATTATGCTGAATCTCTGCCTCTCTCTCTAGGCGCCAACAATCGTTCTCGGTGGCTTCCGATAGTTATCTCTAGGGATTTCTGGAAAAGTTTCTGCGAACTCCTACCTCTTTCATCTTCTTCAAGTATTTTCTAAACTATCCAGCATACATTTTCTGCATTTTCATTCATTTGGCATGGATCTAGAGGTTTCCTCTAGATTGGCCATGGAGTTAGTCCCCCAAGGCCTACGAAGATGACAGAAACCCTTCCCCGCCATTATCGCAGTGAGACCTCCTCCATACCGATGACACTGCACTGCCTTGTGATTTGGTGGGTTACCATCTTCTAGCATACTTCCCTCTATGGTTTGGCCATGGATCTAGCATCCTCATGGCCTATAGGGATGCTGGAACACTTCTGCCTCCATTGTCTCAGAACGTCTTCTTGCATATCGATGGGGCTGTGTTGCCCTGTCACCTAGTGGTTTGCCATCGTTTTGGTATTTCCCCTTTTGTGTGCTATTGCCGGACCGCTTGACGGTGCCCTTTGTTTGCCTGCTTAGGTTTGTCCATGGCGGCGAAGAAGTGGTCCGACAAGTTCCACATGCACCTATCATCGTTGTCGGGTATCAGGGAGTTCAAAAAGAAAAATGGTATTCCTGAGGACATCCACATCTCCCTTTCCCCTGTCGATGATATAAAACTAGGACCGTTTCACATCCATGTCCCCATTCCTGTCGTAGTCGAGGGCGGTATTAGGTTCCCATTCCACCCCATGCTGTGTCAGTTCTTCGATGATCTACATCTTACACCATCGCAGGTGATGTTGAACGTTTTCAGAATTATAATGGGGGTAGTTAGGCTGAACGAGATCCTTCGGTAGACAGTCACTTCAAGGACATCTTTGGTTGTTATCTTCTTAGTTATAACAAGAAGTCCTAGAAGTACTACTTCGACAGGAGGCCAGGACAATCGGGTCTCATTGCTGACCTGCCAAACTCTGACAAATACGTTGACAATTATATGATCGTCTCCAGTGCCTTTAAATCCCCAGAGGGGCCTTTTTAGGTTCCCTTCATGATTGGCGCTCCAAGTGATCTTTTGTATTTTATTTTTGACCGACGGTCGTTGCACTTCATTGCTAACCACCATCAATAACCTGAGATTTTGAGTCAACTTGGACAAGATCAAGTCGATCTCTGAGCTCCCTTCTTCTCGATGTTCAGCCCCCACCTGGCTCGAGTATATGCCTTCATATACTCATACTTTGGAGGCTAGACAGGCCTTAGTTGAAAGTCTTGAAGAAGCGGAAGAGGAGATGGCCACGAGAAGAAGGCCAATGAACATTGTTGCCGACCTCTTTGGCCAGCCACCCGCTTCCCCGGCATCACCTGAGGTGGTCATCAATACCCAACCGTATGGCTAGTATGCCCTAAGTGCCGACGAGCTGAAAGAGGCTCGCGCCAGAAAGATGGCTAAGCTTGTCGAAGAATCTGCCCAGGTTGCTGTTGGTAACGGAGTTGAGACCTCAGAGCCCCCTATCTGATGGATACTGCTGAAGGAGATGCGGCTATGGTGCCGAAGTGGGCTCCAGATCTTCGATTTGAAGGCTACAATCCAGTGGCAACCGACATTGTGGCCGAGAGCACTGTTGTGGCCCTGACCCTGATGTAAGACCCAACTTAGAAAAATACGTCATTTAATTTGTTAAATGTTAATTTAATCATTTTATTATGATTAAGCGTGAATTTTTGGTGGAAAATAAAATATTAGTTTGGTTAAAAAGAAGAGAATCTAGTAAGCTTAGATCAATGGGGGAAATTTTATAAGTTAGAGAATTTTTAGAAAATCATTTCTTACATGTGCGTTTGTTGTAGGCATAACCGGTAGCCCAAGTATAGGTGTAACCGGTTATGCATGAGTAGATTAGATTGAATGGGTTTGTCGTTTGGATGTTTAGTGGAGTTTGGCACTTTGTGTTTAATCACTTCTGGGAATTTAGTTTATATTGTTTCATTATTCCCGAACTCATCATAGCCGAGAGAACAGAGAGAGGAAGAACAAAGAGAGAAAAGGGAGAAGAGGGAGAAGAGGGTTCAGATTGAAGAAATTGAAGAAAATAAGATAGTTGAACCTCAATCAAACGGTAAGAATATCATATTCCTTTGCGTTTTAAATTTTAATTTGGAAAGTTAAGGTGAGTTCTTCCCGGATTTGTGTTATTTAACTAAGGTTCCTCACGAATTTGGATTTTGGGTATTGTATTGATTTGGTGAAGTGGGTTTGATAAATTATTAAGGATTTGATTTGAGTAATAGCATAAAATATGCTCTACAATTGTTAGATGATAAATATTTGTATTTACAGTAGTTATTCTCGTTGTTATTTGGCTGTACGGGATCTCAGTTGTGTGTTGGTAATGAAAAATAGCAAAGAAGAACAGTAGAAACACCATTTCTGAGATTTACGTAAAGAAGATGCATAACCAGTTATGCGTTTCTATGCGTAACCGATAGCACATATTTCTAGGTTACACTATAATTTTGGGTAACCGGTTGCGCATTCACAAGCATAACCGGTAGCACACTATTTGGTTTTGGGTAACCGGTAGCGGGTTGGAAGGGGTAACCAGTTACGGTACCCATAGCAGAACATTGAAGTTGTGTTTTGGTTCTAATCTTGTAACTAATACTAAGGAAATAATGTTATTAAATAAGAATAATAACATAGAGGTGAGTGTGGATTAAATATGGAATGTTTAATTGCGTTTTATTCATTTATTTATACATTTCCATTTATATTGTTCAAGCTTTATTATATCGGATATTGATGATTTTGGCTTGAATAGGTGAAAGACTAGTTCGGATTTAGCCCACTAGATGTGGATATGGAGCTATCAGATTGTGGTAACATTTAAAAATATATAAGACCCCATCCCGGAAAATAAGATTTTTATAAATTAAATTAGTATTTAATAATATTTTGGAGTTGTGCTAGTATTTAATTAAATCAATTGGGCTTAGTCTTAGAATAAAAGATCCATAATAGACTAAAGAAACCATTTAAAAGAAAGTAATAAAGCCCAAGGTAGGCCCAACCGTAGGAAGGAGCAGGCCGGGCTAGCCTGGTTTGGGCCAGTCGACCAGCTCAGCTAAGCCTGGACGCTAGCTGTGCGGCAGCAGCTCTGCCGAGCTATAGAGTCAGGTCCCATTCGGACTGACCAGCCACCTGACTGATGGGACAACACGTCGCATGTATCAGACTGTCATGGTAGAGCTCAGACCTGACCAGGATTGGATAGGTCACTGCACCGTTCGACATGATTAAGGTTATGTCAATCTATTGCATTTAATGCACCAAAACCTTCAGCCTCCTATAAAAACTTCCATTGTGGAGCATTCAAGCCCCACCAAACTCCTCAATGTATTCAATTCTAGTGAGAGAAGCTCTAAGCTCTGGACAGTTCAGTGTTCGGCAGACCTTCCCAACCTCCATTACACTTGTTCGGACCGGTCCTTGCTCTTCAAAACCCCTCCAAATCATTTGTTCCAGTCCATAAGACTTCCTCTGTCTAGACCATCACTCTCCAGACAGACTTCAGCTCGGTAACCACTTAGCAGGTCAGAAGCTCAACTCATGTCACCACTTGGCCCTTCGGTTATATCCTTTATGTCTTTGGTTCTGTTCGGCAAGTCCACCAAAGGACTTGACCACACTGACTTCAGCTCAGCAGCCCTTTTCCTAGGCTCAGCCGAAGCAACCCTGACCCTTGTGATTCATCTCGGCAATATTCCAGTGTTCAGCCCTTGGACAAACAGACCGGACAACCCCTTAACCCTCCAGCTGAACTCACTCCAGCTCAACAAACATGCCCGGACCACTCCAGAACACCTCTGACCATTTCCCATAGCATTTCTAACCTCTCGCTTACCAGAGCACCAGTGCTGGGCAGGAGGACCGACTATTGTTTTGTAACCTCAACTTGGCTGTAAAGCCAGTAGCTAGGGCATTTAGCCCTAAGACCTCAGGACCAACTCACCTACCCTTTCGACCAATAGTTATGTACGAAGCACCCTTTCCCATTCTGCCATAGTTTACCATAAACATTGTTCAGCTGTTCGGCAGACTGACTGCTCGGCAAGTCTTTAGCTCGGTAGTGTTTAGCTCGGCATAAGGACCCTTAAGTCCAGAATGTTCTCCGGACCAATGTTAGGCAGAAAGATGTAGTTCCTGAACAAAACCAGTCGGCCACTATCCTCCAGACAAAAGGTTTTCGAACCAGAGTAACTCAGCACTGATGAGCCAGTGCTCGGCAAAACATGTTAAGCATAACAGAAAGTCCTTCGACCACTTGTGTTATCCAGTAGCTCGGCCAACTGACCAAGAGAAGTCCGTCCACCTTGGTCCGGCAGTTCAGATCAGCTTAGCTCAGCTCGGCAGTAGCTTTAGTCGCTCGATAGAAAACTTAGAATTGATTTACTTATGTTTTATGGCAGATTGAGGTGTTAATCAAGAGAAATCAACCTAAGAAAAAAGGTAAATCTTTACATGCCTTACTTACTCGCATTTTCTCTTACTTTCAAACTCCTTTTTACAAGTATTGTTATGGCTACTGAGCCCGAAAACTATTATGTCATCACTCTTGCAAACAAAAGAGAAGAGCTTGTAAAAACTCTTTTATACATGGACAAGCGAATGTGGAAAATGTTTTATGTGATTGTCGGTACGAACATAACATGGCCACGGAATACGGTCATAAACGGATAAAAGCCCAAATGTTAAGGGCAAGGTCAGATACCATACATACAGGGATGCGATATAAGGGTGGGACCAAACTAGATGGTTATTCAGATGATATCATGCCACTATACATATTGCGGGGTAGCTCTCCCTTGTTCTGGTACCGTGGAGGCTATAATTGGTTGGCTTGATTTGACTAGTTGACAATCCTATATCTCAGGTGTAATGTCCAAAGCAATCAATATGCACTTGTTGTAGGTTCATGCGTGAAAGATGCTAAAATCTAATATGACCTGAAGGGTCAATGACACTACTCTTGAGGCTATTGAGCCACTAATACTATTATTTAAAATGTTTTACTTGCAGGGAATGATTTGGTTGTTTATAAGACTAGTAATTTTGGCATGTACTGTATTCACTCTAGCTTTATAGCTTATGCATTTTTCTAAAACCCTTTTCAGGATTTGAGGAGGAGCAGTAGGAGCTTTTGGAGCTTTATATCTCAATCTTTTTGTCATCTCTTATATTAGCCCATGGGGCTCTTGTTATAACCATGGATCATTATTGAAGCAATCTGTGGGTATTATTTCTAGTGATGCACTCTCTGGGTTATTTCACGCGTTCTTCTATTATTTAAATCTAAAATTGTTCGATGAATCTCTAAACTTTTTCAATAGGGCCTTTAGGGAGCTTGCTCGTTGGCCGGTCATGGTTCATGTGTGATTGAGTCGTGACAAAATACCACTATGAGTATGTTTGGTTTACATTGCAATTTAATTCAATGTTGTGAATTATTCATGTAAATATGGATGGATGTGGACGGACGCGCCAAGAGTACCAACTACGGCCGCTCTCAAAGATATCATATGCATAGTGTTTTTGTCTTCATATGTGGTGTGGAATGTTACTGTGATTTACTATTGACTTTAGTTACAATATATCTTACATATTCCTGTATTGGCCTTTTTGGTAAACACAGGTGTTGATGGAGAGTTGCTGAGGGATCCTTTGTCCACTACTAGTTTGGGAGTTGTGTTTGTCTGGGAGACATAGATAGATCACGTGATTAGATGCGTACATTAATCCCAATGTATGTTAATGGATTATTGTAGTTGCTTTTATTTTATTTAAAACATGTTGTAATTTAATTTAATTTTAGTTGTTTATTTATTTCCACTATAGTAGTTTATTTCTGTTTAATAAACTGTTAGTGTAGATTTCGTTTCTTCTATAGAAATGTAGTGTGGAGCACGATTGGATTAGGTGCGTTATATTAGATCACACTTGACTTTAATGATTAAGGGCAGTTGATCATGCTCAAATTCCGCGAGCCCGTTTGTCTATATCCCTTTTAGGTTGAGTATCCGAGGCAGGACATGACAGGATGGTATCAAAGCTAGAGTTATATCTAGTCTCTTGATGTGGACGGATGTTGTGGAACCATGTAGTGGACCTGTGTGTGTTGCAAGTAGATCGGGTTAGGGTATGTGTTGGGTTTTCCCTAACTGTTGTGATATTGGACTATTTTCCATGTAGCCTACAATCTTTTTTGTAGGAAAATTGTGATGATAAGAAAAATTGAGGGATTCTCAATGATTTTATATATATGTATACATTCAAAGGACATGGAAGCTGAGATTAATATATTCTGGGAAGTGGTTCTGAAATGGGAATCTGGGAATCAATGATGGAAGTTGGCAATTGGGAATGACATTTCTCAAGTTCTGATGGCAAAAGGGAGCAGAATTTTGCTTCAAGATGGTTATATATGTGTGAGGAATGATTCCAGAGACGGGAGAAAAATAATATTTGGGAATTTAGTTAACAAAGATCAGTTAGAAAGTTGATGGATGATGATTAGAGTCTGGGATATGACAGAGGTGATCAACCTATGTTTAAAAAGCTGAGGTATCATCAGATCTTATATCAGTATTTTTGAAGTTCAGAACATTATTGAATTCTGATATTATTCCTACTACGGTATTCTTATATGAGGCTGGGTTGAGGTATATATGGTTGCATCTATATTTTATATATTCTCATGTGCAAAGAATGCTTATGGATTTTTGGGTAATATTCTAACGATTCAACACCAGTGAGAGAGGTTGTCAAGGCTAGAAGTTGTTTGATTTGGGGTCTGAGATTGGAATCTGGGGATATGGTTAGAATTGGTTTGGTGCGAGGGATTTCTTATATTTGTATTGAATCTATAAATAAACATGGGTGATATCTGTATATCGGTTTGCAAACTGCGTAAGATGAGTAGTTATTTCGAAAATTCTGGAAGAGTGAGATTGGATTGATTGAGGATATGTTCTGAGTTTCGCGGTAGATGATATTGGGATTGACGAAGACTCTAAGAAAATTATTGTGGAATATGAGAGAATTATTAATTATTCTAGTAATCTATAGTGTCACGCCCCATCCTTGATAACTGTAAAGCCAGCTATCCAAAGATGACACATGGAAAAAGCATATATTAAACACAAACTACTACACGACAACTGAAAATAAAAACTCCACTAATCTGATTATAAATCTCAGATGATACAGACTCCAATAAATAAAAAGAAAAACTCCTGGACAACATGTTCGATAAAACTTCACTACAACTCAACTAAACCACAAATGAACAACTACTACAACTCAATAAACTGAAAAGTAGACTCAAGCTGAGAGCTAAACAATCTCTCAAAGATAATAAAGAAATAAATAAAAGACTCCACAACTCTGATAACCACCACGACTCGAACAACTGGACTGGACTGAACTATGGACTCTAGCTCGAACACCTAAAAAGAAAGGCACAAGCATACATCAGTGGTGACGGCTGGTGAATATGCATAGAAATATATAATAAAGATAAGTAAAAGTAACAAAGGATCACTATTTTCAAAATATGCTTTTATGTTCTAAAAAATTCATCTTTAAGTGAATAAAACCCTTTTACCTTGTATAAGTTATAACACTGAAAATCATTTCATATTTTCTTTCCCAATATCCCCTTCTCAAAACTCTTTACTTTCAACACACACCAAAATCCCTTTTCCCCATATTGAATCACCAATTCCGATTGCTTATCATGTTTGTATAAAAACTTATTTCTAATGATCATCTCGATCAAACCATCCATCTCATCACAAACCACAACCCATCTCAATAACTATAATATCCAAGGGTCATTCAAATCCACTGACCAGTGTTATGACAGATCTATAACATTGCACATCATTCTCGATAGGTACATGAAATATGATTCAAGGACCGCTCATAATATCGTTCCAGTGGTAGGGAACATATACACCTTATATTATAAACCTATGGCCAATGTTGTCACCCCACATTGACCCGGGGCCAAGGTCTTTTTCAGTCACCTTACATTATTAGCCCAAGGCCAAGGCTTCACGGCTATGATAGGAACATCAATGTTTAAGAATATTCTTTCCTTCTCTTCTTTCAAAATCTTTTTCCTTTCCAAAATACTTTTTTCTTCTAAAAACATTCTTTAAATGCTTTTTTTCAACATAAAACTATTTCCATATTATTTTATAAAAATCATCTTTGTATTCCCAAAATACTTCTTCAATCATTTCTACTAAAAACCTTTAATATCATCTTAAAATCAAAGAATATATCTTTACAACATATTTCATTTCAAATCATTTCCTTA
>NMUG010008062.1:0-11803 GCA_002855965.1 Monotropa hypopitys | reverse complement strand
GGTAAGCCGAGAGCCGTGGCGAAGTGCCAACGGAGGACGTCTGTCCGGACATTGGCGGTCGGCCTAGCCGCAGGGCCTTCGGACATGGACACTTAATGGTCGGCGCACTTGCACTTTGTTCTGCGAGTCGCTGATGGGCCGGACGCTGATGATCGGGCATGCGGCGGGACGCTGACGGTCCGTATGGCCGACTTGTTGGTGGTGCTTTTGTGACATTTTTCTCCCCATGGCGTGGGTCCGGTCACCACATTCCCCATTCGTAATTTAATCTCCGAACTCGAATTTTTGGTTTTGCAGACACCTTTCCCAAATAAAAAGACATTTTGCCAAAACAAAATGACATCTTTTTACAACAAAAATTCCGGTGACTTGGTACACCACAGCTCAATATCAAGTGGCGACTCTGAAAATTCGAAATCGCCAACTCAGGCCACCATCCATTTTCAAACAAACCCTCATATTTTTAAATCAAATCCATCAGCGTATCTTTTTCCGTCCCGAAAAATGGCTCCCGCCAGACGGGGGACGAGGGAAGGACGGAAAAATTTCCCGGCGCGACAGCTGGCGACTCCGCTGGGGACCTCGAGGATTTCGTCTTGCGAAACCTTTTTCAAAAATAAATCTTTTCTAGAATTTCGAAATCTATCAATTCTCGGCTTATTGTTATTACTGATTTGCATCGTGTTTATTTCTTTTCAAGAAAAGATGACAGGGCGCATTGCTAATTAAACAGGTTCCGCGTTGATAAAAATTGATGCGCTGAAACTATTTTCTTTTTCTGTTTATATCTTGCTTGTTATATAACTGCAAAAAGGATTTTCCCTCGTTTTCAAAAAAAATTACATTGCACAAGTACGTTTTTCATACATCATTTGTATCATTTCCTGTTTTGGGTGGAGGTCATTACCGCCCAAAATGGATGAGTCCCTATCAACCTTTCGGGGGCCCAATAGTAACCGTCGGTACCTTAAAAAGTCCGGCGCAGAAATGTGGCACTCCAACCAAATCACCGACTCTACGATGGTACCCTCACGGGGCCGGAGTTCTGAATATTTGGGAATTATTAAACTTTCCCAGCCAAACATATCCACATGCTGCATATAGTAAACCAATTATTGAGTCAAGCCAAAACCCTATCTATAATTTTAG
Source organism: Monotropa hypopitys (assembly GCA_002855965.1). Lineage (NCBI taxonomy): Eukaryota > Viridiplantae > Streptophyta > Magnoliopsida > Ericales > Ericaceae > Monotropa > Monotropa hypopitys. The sequence continues at coordinate 10,654 of NMUG010008062.1, read as the reverse complement.
GGAAACGTTACATTTTCGAGGGAAATCCTTATATTCATTCTTGCTAAAACACCCAAAAGTTTTCAAGATGCATTAGAGTCTTTAGAGATATTGGTCGAAATAGATGATGGACTTGTCATTTTTCAAACAAACTCTCCCAGTAAATTTACTAAAATCCGAGAATCTCTCTAGACTCCATGTCCAAGGCACGTCTCGAATTTTTGAATTTATAAGGAAGTCCATATATCTCCAATTATTCCAAAGACCTTCTTCTTTCAGCACATATATCTGCTAGACTTCGTAAAACCGTCAAAAATAGATTACGGACTTATCATTTCGAAAATCCCCCAAGAAATTTCAAATCCAAGGCTTTCCTCCAGACTCCATGTCCGAGTTAAGTCTTGAATTTCAAATTTCAAAGGAAGTCCGTATATCTCCCAAATACCCTCAAAGACATTTTCCTTACACACTGATCCGAACGTAGTGTCACCACACAGGTACAGACACATCACGTCCGAATCCGTCACACAAAATAACCGTTAGATCTTCCGCCTAAGAAATGGCCAGACGACAATATTGCCCACATTGTGGCAACAAGCTTGAGTCGGCTTTTCGAGCTGAATTTGAAGCACGCCGAGGAGAGATTCAAAGGCTTCAAATCACCAACCCGGCTCCACTCATTCAGCTCGTCCAATCACAAGCTCCCCTGTCATCATCGGCTGTTGGGAGTAGGGATATCTTTTCCCAACTAAACATTGGGATAGCCCCCCCAACTTCTTCGAACTCATATCGCAGTCAACACTTTCAAAGTTCGATGCCTCGGAGTGTATTTCCTGCAAATACTCCGCCATATCCAGAAAGAAACCCAAAGAACCGTAAACTAACTCCATTTTCCATAACAATGTCGGAAATGTTCCAGTGCCTCATGGCCTCGGGGCATCTAAACCCCATTCCTCTTCGACCACGATCTAATCCTCCTGCTCCCCATCATCGAGCAGATCTCCGATGTTTATATCATTCAGGCCAAACCGGTCATGATACAGAAAATTGTTGGACGTTGAAACACAAGGTGCAAGACCTTATCGACTCTGGAATAATAGAATTGGAGGATCCTAAGCCGCCTCCCAATGCCCCCATGAATCTATTCCCAAACCACTAGGGGATAAAAGGATCCTGGAAGGATTCCCGCTAACTGTCATATCTCGGCGGGAAGAAAACGCTTCTATCCAACTGGATGGTCTGCCCAATCCATCAAACCCGCGTCTCACGGCAAACCGCGGTAGTCCAAGCATCTTGCTTATTGTATGTTTCATTTTCTGTTATGAGATATCAATAAATGCTACATTTATATGATATGTGTTCTTTTATCTTATTACATCTAATGTCAAGAAAAGTTTCATATATTCCGTTCATTTGTCTTCTATGATAATACATTATACAAATACGAAAAAAATACACGACATAAGTTCATCCTTTTACATTTAAAAGTGATGAAACAAATTTTAACATATTGAGAGTAAGACTTCTGAAAACGAATCGGATTAGGATCTGATTAGAAGCCACACCAATAGTCGAAGACAGAAGGCATCAAAACCCAAAGAGATCCGTCTCACTTGCACCTCCGAGCCGTCAAAGTTGGCTATCGGACATTCATACGAACTCATACTAGGGCAATGCAGTATTCCCAAGTTTCCAGCTACAAAGAAAACACAAATCCCGTCGCTTCAGAGGCCAGATAAGTAAACAAGGAAAGACTATCAGCAGATTTTTCGTCCTCAATGCTACCAACGGAGAATCTCTGAAAATTTCAGCTAACACATATGGCCGAGAATCTTCCAATCAGGCGACTTGGTCCTGAAGCAAACTCTCCCGGTGCAAGAAGAAGCCAAAGGAAAATTTTCCCCAAATTATCATGGTTGTTTCATCGTATCCAAAGTACTATCAGGCGGAGCCGTCGTCCTAGCACATATGGATGGACCCGAGTTCCCTCTTCCTCTTAACTCTGACATATTGAAACGTTACTATGTCTAATTAGTAATATCTGTTTTAAATGTAATGATTAAGTTCTGACTTCAGTTAAAGCATCATCTTCTTGACGATTGATCCGATGAAATTTGAGTGTAGTAGTACTTCCACTCTCTCTTTCGAGGCTTCAATACGAATTTCCTTTTCTCCTCTTATCTAACAAGAGCGATTCAAAAAATATATCTGTCATCATCACGAATATACGATGATCAAGGAAAATCGCCACCCCCTTTACATAAACAAAAAGGGGAGATTCTACAAAAGATCTCTACTCATATCTTTCTGAATTCTTCCGCCTCTCCTCACAATTGAAGTGCTCACACTCGCTCAAAGTCATCGGACCTTAGTCAAGAAGTTTATGCCTTGTCGAAGTCAGAATCCGAGTCATTTTCTAAAAAAGAAATCATTATCCGGCATAGTTAAAACCTAAGAAGGAAAACTATGGCAAGATCGAAAAACCCCGCATGGTTAAAACCCGAGAGGGAATCATGGCAAAACAAAGGGGATACAAATCCAGTGCAGTCAAAACCCGAGAGGGGACTATAGCAAAAATGGATCAATCCAGTACGGTCAAAACCCGAGAGGGGATCGTAGCAAAATCGGAACAAAAACAAAAGGCATCCAGCGTAATAATCAATCCCAAGGGGGAGTTACGGCAAAAATGGATAAAGAAAAAGTCAATCAAACACACACACACACACAGAACCACTCTCCGGAGTCAGATGATATAACGAAGCTCGTCAGAACATCAATAGAGTCAGAACCGACATTAGCCAAACAATTGACTTCCCGAAGGAACAACTTCTTTAAGGATTTAGTCTGATTCGTCTTAGCAGTCCGTCGCTTCATATGTTAAATGTTACCAAATCGCTTTCAAAGAAAGGATGAACTAAAGTTTTCGCCTTCGATCAAACCGATCGGGCCTTATTCATAAAATTTACTCAGATTGATCAACTTAATTGAGTATCAATCTCCATTATCAGAGAAGCATACGTGTTCAGAATATATTTACTTATTTGATAAAGATTGAAAATAATGGAAATATATTCATACATCAGAAGCGATACATCGATATTCTATAACAGAAATAGAAACGTAGAATATCAATATGCTAACTAATGTCGGTCTCTCTGTAAGAACGCATCCAGCAAGCCTAGCAAAGCCTGGCACATCTCTCTATATCGGGCGGTCAACACAGTGCCAGTCACGGTACCCGATCGGTCTACCTCTAACAAGCAACGAAGCATTCGTACCATGGTATGCAACTGAGCCATGTCTGGATAGCCGCCTGGGAACAAATACTCCATAGAGGCAAAACTAGATCGTAAGCCCTCTATATCATGGAAGTGAAACGCCCTCTCTCTAGCCAGACGCCGACGAGCTGCACGTAGTCTATCATGGGACCTCCTGACTTCAACAAGCGATCTATGATACGATCCTGTCAGAGTGCCAAAGTCCTCCTGCAATCGATCTCTGTCATCATCAAGATCACGATGAGTCGTATGACTGTTAAGTTGCCTGTCGCAAAGAATGCCTCACAGGAGTAGGAAAATCCCACCAACCTTTAGTTTCAGACCAGAGCGTCTTTCCATTTCGACGGTTCGTAGTCCGGATGCTGAGAAGCTAATCCTTGACTAGAACATCTATCCGATTTTCAAATTCACGGTGACCTGCCTATGGTCACTATTTCAAAAATCATAATTTCAAAAAGGAAATTTTCTCTGACAATTTCTAAATCGACATACTTCCCTACTTTGGTGAGACGAGTTTGGAATATTGGTCTAAGGAAAATTTCTATGACAATTTCTAAATCGACATACTTGCCTACTTTGGTGAGACGAGTTTGGAATATTGGTCTAAGGAAATTTTCTATGACAATTTCTAAATCGGCATACTTGCCTACTTTGGTGAGACGAGTTTGGAATATTGGTCTAAAGAAATTTTCTCTGACAATTTCTAAATCGGCATACTTGCCTACTTTGGCAAGACGAGTTTGGAATGTTAGTCTAAGGAAATTTTCTCTGACAATTTCTAAATCGACATACTTGCCTACTTTGGCAAGACGAGTTTGGAAGGTTAGTCTAAGAAAATTTTCTCTGACAATTTCTAAATCGGCATACTTGCCTTCTTTGGCAAGACCAGTTTGGAATTTTAGTCTAAGAACTTTTCTCTGACAGTTTTAAATTGAAACGTTGGCTTATTCCGGCAAGATCGGATTGGAATAATAGACCAAAAGAGAGAGAGGTACAACAGAGAAGAGACAAACAGCAATGGATTACATTGCATACAGAATGTTTCTATCACAAAAGAACGAAAGAAGAACAAAAAGGGCTAACTACAAAGTGCCCTACTGAAAAAAACACAAGTCTATACAGTGCTAACAAACTACAAAAAAAAGAGTCTATGCCTGTCTGCTGCTGGCATGTCAGACATCTCTGCTCCTGTTGTCATCCCGCCGTCCTCGGCGTCTGGGTCTCCGATCAACTGAACCTCTAGGGGGGTCCGGGGCATCCGGAAACACAAAAGCAAATCATTAGAAACAGAAAGAACAATAAAGACAGGTCTACAATAGATCTACGAAAAGACAAACAGAAAGTGAACTACTATGTTTACGTACCTCGTCTGGGGGAAGCTGGGCTGGTGGTGCTCCTCTCTGTCAAGCGCTCCACTGCTGATAGGCCTGGTAGAACCTCGACGGCTCATCCTCTAGAACGGACTGAGAAGACTGGGCTCTGCTATCTGCACCCCTCATCATCCGGAAGAAAAGCTCCTGCTCAGCTTCGATCGACTCTCCGCCCCGAACTGTGGTCGTAGTGGTGAAGCGGCCGATGGATACACTCCGGAACCAGGCAGTGTAGTCTCCCCGCACCATGAACACAGCAACATCATAATCCACTGCAATTGGAGATCTAGGCATCCCGAAAGTAGCAGCAGGCGGGCATCTGGGGATCATAACCTCTCCCGTCGTTTGGCGCCAGTAGTGGTCGCCCATGTACAGCTCCCAGGAAGTGTAGGAGAAGAAAGTGCATCGCCCAGCTGACAAGTAGAGCTCAACGCGGTAATCGCCTCTCAATGCTATCCAATCGAACGGCTGCCAGGATATGTCGTCCGGCGTAACTAGCTCCAGCTGTGAGCGAAGCGTCACGAAATCCAGCAAGTCAAGAGCACGCGCAGATGGACGCGGCCACCGCAGAGCCCTAGGGACGTCAAGTCCTAGGTCGGTGGGAAGGGGGCGCCCTACGCTCATATGCTCGAAGGACCACCACAGGAGAAAGGGCCAGAATCCTAACTGTGTCGGCGAAGGGCAGCTAACTCTCCTCCTCATAGCCTGGAGGAAGGAGGGAAAAGTGAAAGACCCCTAGTCAAAGAGGGCACCATCCGGGAAGTCAACTATCCTGACATAAGCCACAGAAAACAAGGTGTCGTTGTTGCATAAGAAGCACGACACCAGCAAATACAAGAGCAATCGACGCTGCCGTCTGAACAACTCCGGGCCGTCTGTCTCTAGGGTGTAGAAGAAGTCTCCTCCCCACAGTACTGAGCCTGGGATCCTCTTCCCTCTCATCTCATGTGGGGCGATGCTCAAAACCCTCTCGATGTCATCCTCAGTCCCCGTCGTCCTCTGAACCGGGATCCCTATGAACCTCAAACCTGTGATAACGGCCCACTCGAAAGGAGTGACACCCAGCTCACAGTCGCCCAAATGGAGCGTGTTGGTCTCACTGAACCAATTCTCGGCAAGGGCCCTCAGCAAAGTATGCTTTGAGCGAAAGGGCAGAATGGCTAAAAAATCGCCAAACCCTTGCTCGACCAAAAAATCTATGTATACAGGATGCGCCCGGTTGCAGATGGCAACCGCCTGGAACCACACTCCTCGAAAGCGTCTCTCGGGTGGAACTACCTGAGCCCTCAAATATACGGACGAATGGGACCAGAGCTGTGTCAAAAGCGGTGTATCAGAAACACGAAATTTGGCCCTCCGAATCTCCTCGGGAACCTTCGTCCCTCTCAGCTGCAAACCCACGCCATCTCGGGAAAACGTCTCTACATATCCGCATCGTGGTGCCTCCAGGTCGTCAGGATCAGGCCCATAGTCTACGTCGTCAATATCGAAGGGAGACTCCTCCATCTCCTCTGCAGCATGTCTAGAAGGTCCAGCCTCATCTGCAGGCTCCTTCCCTGGTCTACGTCGAGAAGTCATCCTACAAAAATAAAAGAAAGAAAATCATTAAACTCTGATAATCAATCGATTCAAATTCAGGTAACGAAAGTCACAAATACGGTGAACATAAAAGGTTGGTAATATCTTTCCATGGTTATCGACGTATACATTTGTTCACGGATTCTAAGTTGTAACATCTCTCCATGGTTATAACCTAGGGCAAAAATTTCTAGACTTGGTAATATCTTCATAGGGTTACCAACATAGATCCAGATCTACAGGAACTTTGCTAGTATCTATCTAAGATTACCAGTTCGCAAGTCCAAGAAACTCTAACCTAAGGTAGTACCTTCCTAAGACTACATGTTGAGTTTATTATTCCCGTTAGTATCTTCCTACGGCTACGGAGTTACGTTCTTATTAACCTAAGGTAGTAACTTTCTAAGACTAAAGGTTGAGTTTATTATTCCCGTTAGTATCTTTCTACGGCTACGGAGTTACGCCTAAGGTAGTATCTTTCTAAGACTACAGGTCGAGTTTATTATACCTGTTAGTACCTTCCTACGACTACGGAGTTACGTGTCGCTAACTTGAAATAGTATCTTTCTAAGACTGCGGGTTTACTTATTCAAGAATCTTGATAGTATCTTTCTAAGACTATAAATTTGAGTTTTCCAAAAACCTACAATGGTACCTTCCTAAGGCCATAGGTTGAATCTTCCGAAAGCCCGAGGTAGCACCTTTCTAAGACTACAAGCTAGCATTGCCGAGAGTCCGAGTAGTATCTTTTTAAGACTACGAAGTTGAGTCTCTGAAACCTACAGTGGTACCTTCCGATGACCACAGGTTATAAAGCCCCGAAGTAGTACCTTCCTAAGACTACAAGCCGGCATTTTCAGAAAGCCCCGAGGTAGTACCTTTGTAAGACTACAAGCCGGCATTTCAGAAAGCCCAGGGTAGCATCTTTCTAAGACTACAAGTCGGCATTTCCAAAAGTCCAAGTAGTACCTTTCTAAGACTACGGACTTACAATTTCCGAAAACCTACGGTGGTACCTTCCCAAGGCAACAAGATAACCTTCTTAAAAGCCCGAGGTAGCACCTTTCTAAGACTACAGGCTGGCATCTCTGAGAGTCTCAGTAGTACCTTTCTAAGACTACGATCCCGAATCTCTGTTCGAAACCTACAGTGGCACCTCACTAAGGCCGTAGGTTAAGCTTTCAAATACCTAGGGCAGTACCTTTCTAAGGCTACAGGTTTATATTTTCAAAAAAAATCAGTAGTACCTTTCTAAGACTACAGTTTCAAAATCTTTTTCAAAATCTTACAGTGGTATCTTTCTAAGACCACAGGTCATAATTTTTAAATCCTCGGCAGTAGCTAATTCGAGTCCTGAGTTCATATTTTCAAAATCTATACTAGCATCTATCTAAGGCCGTAGGTTCACGTTTTTTAGAAACTCAGATGGCACCTCCCTAAGGCCATAAATTCAAATTTTCAGGAAATAATTTCGGTAGTACCTTTTAAAACACTATAGATTTCTAGTCCCGGGATTTCGATGGTATATTTCTAGTACCATCATCCCATGTTTCCCAAAAATAAATCTCCTCAGTGACACCTCTCTTATGGTCATTGGATTTAAAATCTCGAAGTACCTTTCTACGATCACAGATTTTCAAAAATCCCGATAGCATCTCTCTACGGCTATTACTTAGGGAAAAAATTTCTCTTACGATAGTATCTTTCTATGGTTATCGTTCAAGTTGCAAAGCTCAGAAATTTTTTTAGTAATATCTATCTAACGATTACTAATCAAATTTTCAAAATTCACTTACGATAATATCTTACTACGATTATCGTTCAAGTTTCAGAGTTGTACAATTTTGGTGATATCTATCCATGGTTACTAATCAATTGTCAGTTACACGCTTACGATAATATCTCCCTACGATTGTCGTTCAAGTTGCAGAATTTTAAATTTAGTAATATCTACCTACGATTACTAATTGAGTTCCAAAATCACGTTTTTACGATAATACCTACCTACGGTTATCATTCAAAATTTCAGAAAAAGAGCAACAATTAATAATATCTTTCTAGGATTGTTAATTAATTTCCTTCGTCTACTTACGACGAAGATTCGGTTACCTACAAAATTCAATTTCAAAAATCACGCCGACAATAGCGTCTTTCTAAGGCTGTCCATTAAAGATCGAATTTTTTAAAACGTTGGGATATCTATCTAGGATCATAGTGTCCAAATATCAAAAAAATCGGCGTCAACTTCCTATTGGTCGTCCGAACGAATTTTTTTCAAAAACGCGTTGTAACGAGTACAATCGACAACCTACGGAAACTTCGGTGATATTTTCCTATAATTACCGTCAAGTCCCTAAAAATTCTAAAAAGTGACGTATTTCTGAAGATTGTCCGATTGAAATTTCAAAATACACTTTTCGCGACCCTATTCGCGTGCCTACGAAAATTTCAGTGTTATTTTTCTATAAACACTGTTAAATGGCAAACGACACAAATAACATCTATCTACGGTTATTGTTCACAAAAATTTTAGCGACACTTTTCTACGGTCATCTTTGCAGAAACATTTTTTTTCTAGTGGCGTAATCTCACTAACGATCGCCCTAGTCGAGTTCAAATTTACAAATTTAAAATGACATCTATCTACGGTCATTGTTCAAAAATTTCAGCATCACTTCAGCGCGAAAAATTTCAAAACAACAGACAGCATAACTGCTACAACACGGGCATTACGCTACCGACAGAAATCGAACTAAAGCATATGTTTTCGACTAACTAGCGTATTTCCTAGTACAGGTATTCAAATTTACCGAAGAATGGAAAGAAAAGTAGTCGACTACTTACTTGTATGATCAGATCAAGTCCGCCGAGAGTGAATCGATCGAAGGATCAAGCACCGGGACGTCGTTGAATAAAATCCGAGCGAAGTCAGAGCTCTGTCAAGTCTCTCAGAGTATTCAGAAGCTTCAAAACAGAATGGAGGCTCACTGCCTTCGCGAGCAAATAAATAGGCTCAATGTCGCAACTATAGTTGCGACATTGGTCAAAAGTTTTAAATGCTGTCAGTCTCGAGCCACGCGCACAGCTGGCATCCCAAGGGGCAACTTTTGGCGTTTTTGGGGAGAGGATCAGATCAGATCCAGAACGCGATCCGCTGGTCCGAACCGCAACTTCAGGAGCCTGATCTGCGTCATCGACAACTCCAAAAAAAATTCTGATTCCACCAGCAGATGTCAAATTCCTCTGAGGAGCCGGGAAAAATCTGAAACACATAAGCCGTAAGTCAAAATTTCACGCATCAATTAGTCTTTGTCTACCGCCGCTACGTAACGTTCACAAAGAAGAGCAGCTGTTGATACCCAAATTTTGGCTCAGCCCCCGCAAGTTCAGAAATCAGCAAAACGAACTTTTTCAGTATCCATACGCACATCCGGAATGTTCAGACTCACCGCGAACAGCACCGACGTCAGTCAAAATTCTCGAAACGACAAAACTGCAACGGTAAAGTGTTGAGGAACATTTACCCGGCTCAGAATTTTATTCCGATGCATCAATCAGAACAAACTTCAAACGGACGGCATTGAAACCGCATCCGAATTGACAAACAGGCCGGCACAAGCAGAATCCTACACGAATGTCCGAAATTTTTCTTCTGAGGAGAATATCGAAGACAATCACATCACAGAGAACCCGGTATAAAAACTGACTTCATCCGATCCAGCACCGGAATTCAGTTGAGAATAAACGCCAATTCGTTCAGATTTCCATGCAGCAGTCAGCCAGCCTCAGAAATCAACGGACGTATTTTGCACGGACCTCGTCTTCAAAATCTTACATTCCCTATGGAATAGATTTTCTGGAAGTTGAGAAGCCCAGGAGGTGCACCAACCGCTTTTCATTTCAGTCAAAATATCAGAGCCGTATTTCAGGGTTTTTTCGGAAAGTGTCCGAATCAAGCCCGGGATATTTGCTATATTCGTGATCCAACACAGCGATCATGAATATCAAATTTAAAATGTCAAAGTCAGAGTTCTCCGAGGGGACGGTAAAGCGTAAATAGAAGCTTTAGACCAAGATCAGAACTCCGGAATACTTTTTCAATTTTAAATGTATTTTATTTTATTTTTAATTAATTTTCTCGAAGAAATAAGCACAAACCGACCTTGGGAACCTTCCAAAATATCTCCCCAACACGTGGCTGGCCAGCCACGCGTTTGGAGAGATTTTTCCACAATGTCGCAACTATAGTTGCGACATTATTCAATATATATAGCAAACCTCAGAAACCAAAATCTAGACCGAATAACCTCATTCCAAGTCCATTTCAACTTCAACCACCAAAGCCTCCGGGCATTTTCTCTCAAATTTCTTCCAAAAGCTACCCAACTTCGACCAAAAATCCGACAAACATAAATCCAACCAAGAACAAGCCTCGTTCTTGAAGTATTC
>NMUG010008061.1:0-11804 GCA_002855965.1 Monotropa hypopitys | reverse complement strand
TTTTGGCGCTGTTGCCGGGGAAAGTTAAACAGCTAATTAGATTAAGTTGTTATTGATAAGTTTAGTTGTTATTTTTTTATCTTTTTCTTTGTTTGTGTTCAAAGTTTTCAGGAAAAACAAAGGGGACTTAGTGCGAGAAGAAAAAAAATTTAGCATTGAAGATCTTGGCGTATTGTAGGTTTCCCTACCTCTTGTGTTATTTGTTTTATGTTTGGGCGCCGATCTTTGCACCCAAACCTAGAAGACTTGAACCCTGAGCTGTAAATATCGGCTAGAGTTAATCGTTCCGCATCCCGGACTAATACACCTAACTTGGGTGAATGCTCTACGCCGATGGAGGACGAAAATCAAAATGGTCTCTTTAACCAAGGCAATAACCAACAAAACCCCGTGATGGAAAATGAGCAAAACCAAAGTCCTCCCGGTAATAACGGGGGTAATTGGCAAGCTCATCCCGCCATTGGGGATTATTTTATGCCTAGGCGTTTCATTGACCATAATCATATCGGGCAACAAGCCCTATTGGCTACACACTATGAAATCAAGACAACATTGCTTAATTTGTTGCCAAATTTCCACGGGAGAGACAATGAGGACCCTTATGCACATTTGACTGAGTTTATGGACATATGTTCCATCGTGCGGATTTTGCATTTCACGGATGACGCCCTCTGGTTAAAGCTCTTTCCTTTATCTTTGAAGGATAGAGCTAAACAATGGTTGAATATTTTACCACCGTGGAGCATCAATACGTGGGATAAGTGTCAACAAGAATTTTTGAAAAAATATTTTCCGATTGGCAAGACCAATCAAATTCGCCGTTCTCTCATGAATTTCACTCAAAGAGACGGTGAACAATTTCATGACACTTGGGACCGTCTAAATGAACTCATAAGGAAGTGTCCACATCACGAAGTCCCCCGTTGGCAATTGGTTCAAAATTTCTACTATGGCTTGATGGAACAACACCGCTACATGATTGATGCATCTTGCGGTGACATGTTCCTAAGAAAGAAAGAACAAGAAGGATGGGAGATTTTTGAGCACTTTGCCGAAAATTTTCGCCATCATCATGATGCTTCCATTGCTTCATCTTTTGATAGATCCACTCCATCTTCGAACAAGCCGAAAGGCATGTATCAAGTGGACTATCCCCATGATTTAGGTTCTAAAGTGGATCTTTTGGCGAAAAAATTTGATGACATACTTGCTCTAGGCCAAAATCCACTTCATACTCCTTCACCTCCCGCCATTGCAGAAGTGTGTCAAATTTGTTCCGATCCGGGGCATGCGACCAATGAATGCCAACATGCTATTCCGCCCTCGGAAAGCAATGAACAAGCTTGTTTCACCCAAGGTTATGGTAAACAATTGAATGATCCATTTTCAAATACCTATAACCCCGGGTGGAAAAATCATCCCAACTTCCCATGGAGACCATCTAATCAAGGGATGCAATCTTCTTCAAGGCCACCAATGGCCCAACAATCATACCAACAATCATCCAACCGACCACCATTCCATAACAATTCACATCAATCATCTAATCATCCACCATATCATCAATCATATCACCAACAAACCCAAGCTCCATCTTATCATCCATCGTGTTCTTCCCCGAGTCAAGGAAACCATGCTCCAAGTGATGTTTATCTCAAACTTATTGAGGAGCAATCGAAGCAAATTCAAACCTTGACTCAACTCGCCCACTCTCAAACTCAATCAATGGCAAAGCTAGAAACCCAAGTGGGTCAACTAGCAAACCAATTGAGTCGGCGAGAAGAAGGGAAGTTGCCTAGCCAAGCCGTCTCTAATCAAAGAGGGGTGCATCACATTGATGACACCCAAGTGTATGAACAAGCCAAGGCGGTTACCACCTTGAGGAGCAGTAGGCAAGTGGACTTATCTCCAAAGGACTCCCATTTTTATGAGACAAAGTCTCAATCTTTTGAGTCATCTTTGGAGAATGAGAAAAATACCCAAAAAATGAAAAAAAAATGAAAAAAATGATAAGGGTAAGGGTGTTGCGGAATCTTCCAATCTTCCATCTTACATTCCAAAAGCACCCTATCCTTCTTGTCTTGAAACACCTTCACCCTTTCGAAAGAAGGGAGCATCAATTGATAACATCATGGAGGTGTTCAAGCAAGTCAAAATAAATCTTCCTTTGCTTGATGTCGTGCAACAAATTCCATCTTATGCCAAGTTCCTCAAGGACTTGTGCACTCACAAAAGGAAAGCACGTGCAAAATTCTTGGAAAAGATACCAATTCCTCACCAAGTGAGTGCTATCCTTCAAGCACCATTGGCACCTAAACTCCCGGATCTGGGAGTGCCTATTATCTCATGCATCATTGGCACTCAAACGATTAGTAGAGCACTCCTTGACTTGGGGGCAAGTGTCAACCTTCTACCTTACTCGGTGTATGAGGAATTGGGACTTGGGGAGCTTAAACCGACATCGGTCACACTCCAATTGGCCGATAGATCCGTAAAAGGCCCAAGAGGTTTACTTGAGGATGTCCTAGTGAAGGTGCACAATTTCTATTATCTTGCCGATTTTCTTGTGCTTGACATGGAGCCGGTGCATCATACATGCATGAAAGTTCAAACACCGGTAATCCTAGGACGTCCTTTCTTAGCAACGGCAAATGCTAACATCGCCGTTAGGAGTGGAGTCATGGAGGTATCCTTTGGTAACATGAAAATGAGCCTCAACATGTATAGCTCCTCTCACCAACCTAAGGTGGAACAAGAATGCTATTCTATAGACATTATCCATGAGTTGGTAGAGGATGCATTGCCTTATGTTTTGGCCGAGGACCCTCTTGAGGCATGTCTTTCACATTATGGTCTTGAGGATCTTTTTATCGATCCATCCATTATGAAGGTTAACACTTTGTTAGACCTCACACCTCCATTGGATGTGTTTGCATGTGGTACTCCTTTCGAACCTTTGCCTTCACTTGCTTCTACTCCAACTCCTCCATCTATTGAAGTTCCTCCAACTCTTGAGTTGAAGCCACTCCCAGCTTCACTCAAATATGTCTTTTTGGGGCCTAAGGACACCCTACCCGTTATCATTGCATCCAACCTCTCTCCTTCTCAAGAGATTAGGTTATTTGATGTGCTTCAAAGGCACAAGGGGGCAATAGGGTGGTCCGTAGCCAATTTGAAGGGGATTGACCCTTCCGTTTGCATGCATCGGATAAATCTTGAAGAGAGAGCGAAACCGTCCCGAGAAATGCAACGAAGGTTAAATCCCATAATGAAAGAAGTGGTGATGAAGGAGGTTGTTAAACTCCTTGACGCAGGTATCATTTATCCCGTTTTCGATAGTGAGTGGGTAAGTCCCACCCAAGTGGTACCTAAAAAGTCCGACATCACCGTGATTACAAATGATAGAGGAGAGCTTGTGCCTACACACCAAACCACCGGTTGGCGGATGTGCATTGACTACCGCAAGCTCAACTCAATGTAAAAAAAGGATCATTTTCCATTGCCCTTCATTGATCAAATCTTTGAGAGGTTGGCGGGCCAAAGCTTTTATTGCTTTGTAGATGGCTATTCCAGCTACAATCAAGTAATCGTCGACTCTCTTGACCAATCAAAAACCACTTTAACATGTCCCTACGGTACTTATGCTTATCGGCGCATGCCTTTTGGCTTGTGCAATGCACCGGCGACTTTTCAAAGGTGCATGATAGCCATTTTTTCGGACATGATTGAAAAATATCTTGAAATGTTCATGGATGACTTCTCCGTTTTTGGAGAGTCATTTGAGGTTTGTCTCAAAAATCTTGAAAATGTGCTACAAAGGTGTATTGAGACAAACCTTGTACTAAGTTGGGAAAAGAGCCATTTCATGGTTCAAGAAGGAATTTTGCTCGGCCATGTTGTTTCCAAAAGAGGGATTGAGGTTGACCAAGCTAAAGTTGATCTTATTGCCAAATTACCTCCTCCCTCTATGGTAAAGCACATCCGTTCATTCCTTGGACATGCGGGTTTTTATCGAAGGTTCATTAGAGATTTCTATAAGATCTCTAAGCCCCTTTGTGATTTATTGGGCAAAGACACACCCTTTGTCTTTGATACCGCATGCCTCCAAGCATTTGAGAAGCTAAGAGGAATGTTGTCCACCGCCCATATCATCCGATCACCCAATTGGTCCTTACCATTTGAAATCATGTGTGACGCCTCTGACTATGCGGTTGGAGCGGTCTTAGGCCAAAGAATGGATCGTGTTCCTCATGCAATTTATTATGCAAGCAAAACTCTTTCCGATGCTCAAATCAATTATACCACAACGTAAAAAGAGTTGCTTGCCGTCGTCTTTGCTCTTGACAAGTTCCGACCTTATCTCCTCGGTTAAAAAATTGTTGTTTACATCGACCATGCCGCTTTGCAGTATCTCCTTGAGAAAAAAGATAGTAAACTGAGGTTGATTCGTTGGATCTTGTTATTGCAAGAGTTCGACATTGAAATAAAGGACAAAAAGGGATCCGAGAACTCGGTGGCGGATCACCTTTCAAGAATCAACATTGAAAATACTTGTGCCACCTTACCCTTAAAAGACTCGTTTCCGGACGAGCAACTCTTTGAGGTGAGCCCCCCGTGGTTTGCGCACATTGTCAACTATCTTGCCACGGGTAGTGTTCCTTCCACTTGGACAAAAGCCGACAAGGATAGATTTTTCTCACAAGTGAAGTTCTACTATTGGGAAGAACCCGAGCTTTTTAAACTTTGCTCGGACCAAATCATAAGAAGATGTGTGCCCAACAATGAATTCAATAGCATTCTAACATTTTGTCATACTCTTGAATGCGGTGGACATTTTAGTAGGAAGAAAACGGCTGCTAAAGTTCTTCAAAGTGGGTTCTATTGGCCATCACTCTTTAGAGATGCTCACGACTTTTGTCAAGCATGCTTAAGTTGCCAAAGAACCGGAAACATGTCACGACGCAACATGATGCCTCTATCTCCGATTCTCATTGTCGAAATCTTTGATGTGTGGGGCATCGATTTTATGGGACCATTTCCGTGTTCCCATGGGAATGAGTATATTCTTGTTGCCGTTGACTATGTATCGAAATTGGTGGAAGCGGTCACAACAAGAACAAATGATCACAAAGTGGTCATTAAATTCTTGCAATCCAACATCTTCTCAAGATTTGGTTATCCACGTGCCATAATTAGTGATGAAGGAACACACTTCCTAAACCGCTACTTTACGGCGCTTGTCCGAAAATACTCTATAACGCACAAGGTGGCAACACCTTATCATCCTCAAACTAGTGGACAAGTTGAAGTTTCCAACCGGGAGATAAAAAGAATACTAGAAAAAACGGTGAGACCCGATAGAAAAGATTGGTCGTTGAGATTGGACGACGCACTTTGGGCATACCATACCGCTTTTAAAACTCCAATTGGAATATCTCCATATAGATTGGTATTTGGCAAAGCATGCCATTTACCTGTAGAATTGGAACATAGGGCCATGTGGGTCATTAAACGGTTGAACTTCGATATTGAAGCCGCGGGAATTAATAGAAAACTTCAAATCGCGGAATTGGAAGAGATGAGGAGAGAAGCCTTTGAGAATTCAAAGATTTATAAAGAGAGGACAAAGGCTTTCATGATAAACACATACTAAAAAAATCTTTTACCGTGGGAATGAAAGTGTGGCTATTCAATGCCTGCTTGAAACTTTTCCCCGATAAACTCCGATCACGATGGGATGGGCCCTTTGTTATCACTAAAATCTTCTCTCATGGGGCCATAGAAATAAAAGATCCCTGAATCGGTAATGTGTTTAAAGTCAATGGCCAATGATTAAAACCCTATGTTGAGGGAGTGAGTGAAGAGATTAGGGATGGGGCTACCATTGAAGAGGTAGCTCTCATTGACCCTATATATGAAAATTGACAATGCTTCAGTGCGTCTAGGAGACGTTAAATCCATGGAGGGTGAGATACCTCCAGTGTGAGCCATGCTCGAACAGCTCGGCATGATGGTCTAACATAGCCACCCATTCGTTCATATAGTTGGAATGTTGTCTAGAAGGTAGGTTTAGTTCAAGTATGGATGGTTTCGAAAGAAGATTGGGACTCTTCAAGCTTAGCCAAAAAGTGCGGCTTTAGAAGAGTAACCTTTTGAGTAGACTCCTACCCACGAAGTCTCAAAATGCCTTCATCACAATATGACACTACAATCGACGAATTGGGGAGAAAAGTATGGTTCGACTTATCCACATGACGGATCGGGAGAATAATCAATGTTATAATGCGTTTTTACATTTTATCGTAGCTCATATTTCTTGATATTCATGATGTAATACGCTTGGTTTTGGTTGTTTTTGTGCCTTGAGATGTTTGTGCAGGGAGTAGAGGCCTAACGGAAGAGATAAGGCATGACAAAGGAAGAAAATGTTAAGAATCTGGACCCGTCGTCCGGACCACACCATAGCTTCGTCCGGACGACACCTGCCGAAGAAAAGAAGTTCAATTCTGGAACCATTGTCCGGACCACGCATCAACCTTCGTCCGGACGATGCCCTTGCACAAGAAAAATGGAATTCTGGATTCTTCGTCCGGACGATGCGGACCTTTCGTCCGGACGACGCATGCGTCTCAAGAAAAACAGTGTCTGGTACCTTCGTCCGGACTACGCCAAATCTTCGTCCGGACGACGCCTTCGTTCAAAATCAAATCTGGAACTTTCGTCCGGACGACGCGACAATTTCGTCCGGACGACACTGTTTGAAATTTGAAAAAAAAATAACGGGGGAGCTCAAAATTCGGTCAAGATTCCTAATTAAACACATCCCCATGTGTCATTTGATCCCTAAAGCACGATTTGACTCCCCCTATCCCTAATTTAACTCCCACACTCCATATTCCATCATATCTTTCCATATTCTCTCTCTCTTTCCTCCATTGTTACACTCTCTCTACCTCCAAAAATTTCAAACCCAAGCTCATCATTCTCACTCTCTAAAACTCTCCTAACCTTACATAATCTTCTCCCTCTCACCAAATCGACCTTCAATCCTCCACTACCCAAACACCCAAACCCACTTCTCCAAACCCTAACCTAAATCCGAAAATCACCACTACCCACCATCTACAGCTCCAACAAGCCAAACCAAACCCGCTACTGCCGTCAACACTCATCCTCCACCGCCGCCTTGTGTTGCCATCCACCACCGTCCGCCGGAAGTTCCTTGGTTGAAGCAAAGGTTGCCAATTTTCAGTCGCCAATTCTCAAACACATAAGAGGTATAAAATTTTTAAATTTTTACCTATTATTGTGTTAATTGTTTGGGGGCAATATCAATAGTTTGTGGATATATTTGGTGACTTGGTGTTTTTATTGAAAAGAAAATGGTTGGAAGAGGTGTTGGGCGTGGTGGCCGTGGGAGAGGGGAGCGAACTATGGAAAGAGGTGAGGGTAGTCAACCGGCTGCCCGAAGAAAAAGAACACGCACTCACCTTCCTCCCCCCCCACCACCACCCGTGGCCGAGTTTGAGAGTTCCTCTGAAGAGGAGGAATATGTCCCCCAAGCTGAGCAAGCCGCACCCCAACGGGGTGATATTTGGACAAACCGGCGCATTTCTAAGCCGTGGGTGTTTTATGTCCCCCTTTTCCAAAACTTTCCAGCTACATTACCACAAATCCAAGAATTGCAAGCGCGGGGACTAATTCCTCTCATGAGTAATATTGGCCCAGTTTATCCACGCCTAATCCGCATGTTTTACCAAAATCTGAAAAGGCACGCTAATGCTCCCGAGCGCCTTTTTACCGTCATAGACGGTAATGATCATCACTTCACTGCGCGTAATATTGCTATGGCGCTCGGGATGCGATACAATGATGATATTCATGCCTTCACCCCGGCGGTGGAACAGATGTACCAATGGGATATGGCACTTACTTTTATGCCAAACTTGCAGCCACATCACTACTTAAGACGGGCAAATTTGCCCGAGAATTTGCATTTAATCGATTGGGTGCTAGTGAATGTGTGCATGGGGCACAAAGACGAGCGGAGACATACCCATCTCCGTTGTATATATTCATTCTTGATAGGGACGGAAATTAATGTCCCAAAGATAATATTTGATGAAATGTGCCGATTCATTGAGGGCCCCACAAAGGCCAAGACTCCATTACCCTTCCCTTCCATTGTCACCCGACTTATTTTTTCTCCACACACGGGCATCCATCGCAATTATCGCCTTCGACCCAATGAAGAGGTCGACAAAAATCCCGAGCTCATCGGGCAAGCGAATTGGACAAAGAGCATGCGCACTTTGGCACGACTCCAGCGAGAGGCAGGAGCAGCACCCCCACCACCCCACCACCACCCGGTCCTCAACCCCAACAAGATATTCCAGGGATTGACCAACCCTTACTCATGGAGGATTGGCATTTTGGCTACAATGAATATAATTCTTTGCTTGATTCTCTTGGCCACCTCCGGGTGGACATGGAAGCCCGTACAAACTATATTATGGAGCAACAGCATGCCATGCATGCTGAAGCTCACCAGCGGGATTATGACATCCGCCAATACTTCCATGATCTCACCCATACCCCATCTTCACCCCCATACGAGGAGCCCTTTTACCCACCTTACCCGGGGCTTCCTCCTCATCCCCCTCCCCAGTGATACCTTATGGGGGATACGTCTGGCTGAAGACGTTAAACTTAGCGCTACTTGGGAGGCAACCCAAGATTTTTATTATTATTTCTCTTTTCCTCTTTCATTTTACTTCTCTCTTTCACTTCCCCTTTCTACAAAAAAAAAATCAAAAAAAAATATAAACAATTGGGTCGTCATTGTATGACCCCCGTTGCCGGTCTAGTATAGCCGCCCGGCTAACTAACGTCATGGAAATCTTGTCTGGGAGACAGGTTGGGAGCGAGTAGGGATGGGTTGGAAACGGGATTGGGGATTTTCCGGTTACGCCAAAAAGTGCGGCCGTAGACAATCTACCTCCTGAGTACATTCCTACCCCGGAAGCACCAAAATGTTTCTATCACACTTTTCCCACAATGTATGTTATCCGGGGAGAAAAGTATATCTCGTGAGTTTGCGTGAATGACATGGTGGACAAAATCTCCAAGCTTGGTCGGAGTCTAGGTGGGATGACATGCCCCCGCAAAGGTACGCATATTCTTCTATTTTCCACCTCTCTACTTTTTTATATTCGTCCCCAAGACTAGTCACCTAGGGGACGCGATTTCATCTAAGTTGAGGGATGGGGATCTTTTCGGATACCTCATCACCCACATCCCTCTTGTTTCCATTCTTTTTATGCTCCGAGGACGGAGCACTGTTCAAGTTGAGGGATGGGAGAAAATTATCATTTTCTTTATTTCTTTTCTATTTTTTTAGGAACCAAGTTGCTTGTACATAACAATAATGAGATGATTATATGTTTCAATTGTCGAGCACAAGTTGAATGTAGGACCCTTGTATACACTTGTAGGCGCTACCTAAATTCTACTTGCTAGCTTATTACAAATTGTTTTCGGTGGCGCATCATCAACACCTTTGTACTACACATAGGTTGAACGTTACTTGTGGGTCCATATTTTAAGTGTCTAGAAGGCTATGAGTAGTGGAGACTTACCCCAAGTGAGCTTAGAGCCTAACATTTCTTGGAGCGGTATCACATGAACTCATTGGTCTCGAAGAACATAAAAATTAATTCGTTGTGGTCTCATTATCCTTCACGTGTAGCAATTGGTTCTTATCACCATAATTCACACCTTACTTCGTGGCATGCGCGGTTGTTGTTGGTCTTAGGAAATGATCTTAGGCATTCTTTGACATTTTTGAGCCGGTTCGTTTCTTTCCCACATATTACCTTTGCTAACCCTTTTGAGCTTACATTGACATATTGACCAATTTCTTTGATTAGCCTTACTTTCCACATTTTATACATTGAGAGTGGCACTTGATATTGGTTATACATATTGGAGTGATAAGGTGATATTTGAAATCTTTATGTTAGTGCACCCCCCTCATTATTCACATAGTCCAAACATTACATAGGACTCTCTTATATTCTTTGGGGGTGTCACTTGTTCATTGTTGAGAAAAAGGGGGAACGACCGTAATTTTGTGGTATGTTGGGAGGAAAGAATAAGGTGGAGGAAGATGTAAAGAAAAATAAAGAAAAATCATACATGGGGGTAGTCGAAAATTGAAAAATGGAGTTGATTGGTTGATATTTGATACACATCTTTCTCCCTCCACTTTGATTGTATGTCCACTCTCACATGTTTTACATCTTACCCTTAGCCATCCTTGTGTCCGGCACGTTTTGATTGAGTGTACGGCACAACACTTTTCCGACCCGACATTATAACCCGATACAAAGTCCTTTTTTATCCCAAGAACCAACAATCACATCGTGCAATCACATCGTTCTTTAGTGTCAATAGTGTGCGGAATGTTTTGAATGTCTAAAGTTATATTTTTCTTCCACCCGCACACATGAGTGAGTCATGAAATACCTTGTTTCCATTTCTTATTTTTGAGGGTATGACATGGTAAGGCTTGAAGTCGAGACTCGGTCCGGATAGGCTCTTGATTTGTGTGTTCACTTACAATTATTAGACCTTGCACAATTCTTACACGTTGATGATTGTTGCTGGAATTTATTTGTAATTTGCTAGCTTGTAAAATTTTGTGCACTTCCTTGTTGATATGAGGGTCCTAAGTTCATCTTTGGCTTCGAAAGTTCTAACTTGTAAAATGCTCAAAGTTCGCATGTATAAGCAACTCTTAGGTTTTGTGGGTAGTTCGTTGCTAAAAACCCTCACGAGACCTCACTCGTCCTACTGGGGCTGCCCGGGGCTTTAAAGGATCTATCCCGTCATTTTTTCTTTTCATTTCATAATAAAACTTGTTATTTCATCTTGTCGTTTATTCTAGTTTGTTTTATTTGCTAAGGGACTAGCAAAATATAAGTTGAGGGATGTGATAGGTACGGCAACGTACCTATTTCTACTCTTTAACTTCATATTTTAGTGAATCCCGAAGCATGTTACTAATAAAATTTGTCGTAGTTTGTTTGTTTCGAACGATTTCAGGAAATAAATGAGATATGGCTTACCATGGAGCATTTGGAGACATTGGGATGCTAAGGAATAATTGAAGATCTTGTTAGAGAAGCATGGGAGGAGAAGACATGGCTCAAAAGACCAAAGACGCAAAAATCTGCCATTGTCGTCCGGACGAAGCCTTCACGTCGTCCGGACGATGCAGCCAGGAAAGCTCCAATATTGCTCAAACCCTTTAGTCCGGAAGACACTAGACATATAGTCCGGACGAACCATGCAGAACCTTATTTGTGCTCAAACGTGACCGTCGTCCGGACGACGCGTAGGTCTCGTCCGAACGAAACCCGCTCCACTTGGTTTTTAAATTTAAATTTTGAATGTAATTAAGGTGGGGATATATAAGGATTATTGGTTGGAGAGAGAAGGACGTTTTTGACCGGATTTTGAAAGGATTTCCACCATTGGAGAGAAGGGATTAAAGCTTAGATCTAGAATGGAATTGAAGAAGAGCTCTTGGATTTCCATGGCATCTTCCTCCTCCACCATGCACTAATTCTCCATTCACCTAGGGAAGTTGTATCTCCTCTTGTTATGATGTACTTATGATACTTTTTGTAAGAACCTTGGATTGGAACCATTGAAATCTTATTCTTTCCTTCATGTTTATACAATTTTGGGATTCTATGTCTATGTATGATCTTCTAAATTGTAGTCTTGTAATAGAATTT
>NMUG010008060.1:0-11804 GCA_002855965.1 Monotropa hypopitys | reverse complement strand
TCATAGTCGATCGCTTGACCAAGTCAGCACATTTCATTCCGATCAAGAACACGTACTCAATGGACCAAATGGCAGCCACTTATCTACGAGAGATCATTCGATTACACGGGACGCCAGTTTCAATCACCTCCGATAGAGAGCCCCGATTCGTATCCAGATTTTGGAAGTCGCTACAAAAAGTAATGGGAACGACATTGAACTTCAGTACCGCCTTCCATCCCCAAACGGACGACCAACCAGAAAGAACGATCCAAACGTTAGAAGACCTCTTACGAGCATGCACTTTGGAATTTCAAGGAAGCTGGGAAGAACACCGACCTCTCGCATAGTTCGCCTACAACAACAGCTACCAAGCAAGCATCGAGATGTCACCATTCGAAGCATTGTACGGCAGGAAGTGCAGATCGCCAGCATGTTGGATTGAATTTGAAGAAGCAGCACCCACAAGGCCAGAAATTGTGCAGGAGACAACAGAGAATATCAAACTCATTCAAGATAAGCTGAAGATAGCTCAGGATTGCCAAAAGAGCTACGTCGACACGCATCGAAGGGAGCTAGAATTTCAATAATGGGACAAAGTATTATTAAAGGTACCACCTATGAAGGGCATCATCAGATTCGGGAAGAGAAGAAAGTTCAATCCACGCAACATTGGACCTTTTGAGATTCTCGAAAGGGTTGTACCAGTCGCATACCGCTTGGCACTCATGCCAGAACTAGCCAACGTCCACAATGTATTTCACATATCGATGCTCAGGATAATACATATCAGATCCTGTGCATATCCTAGTCCGACCAACCATCGAGATCGAGAAGAACTTGGCATACGAAGAGCGACCCATTCGGATCATGGACCGACAAGAGAAGCAGCTCAGAAACAAAGTCATTCTAGTCAAGGTTTGGTGGGAGAATCAATCAGGGAACGAAGCTACTTGGGAGAAAGAGAGCGACATGCATCTAAAATACCCGCAGTTATTCAATTAAGGTATAAATTTCATCCTTTCATATGTTTCTACATCTTTCATGCAACTCATTTAAGTTTGAGGGACTAGACTTTTTAAAAGGTGGGGAGTATGTAAGGCCCCGGCACAATAATTAAGGCCTAAAATAAGTTTAATATATTTTTGGATTTTTTAAGAATTTTTAGGAATTAATTTAAGGCTAAATAGGCATCAAAGTGAATTTTGGGGTTTAAATCAACAAAGAATAAATCGATTATGGGCTAAACTGAAAGAAAAACAAGTTAAAGACCCAATTTAAGGCCCGTCCGGAAGTCAGTGGACTGGACCGGTTCAGTTCGGATCCGGTCAACCGGCCCAGTCCAAATCCGGACCATATTGGCTGCGCGGCAGCAGCTCTGCCGAGATGCAGAGTCAGGTCCCATCCGGACTGACAAGCCGCCTAACTGATATCACAACTTAGTCGCAGGTTCAGTCTGACACGTTCAGAGCTCAGTTGACCAGTAGGTCTGACCCAGATTGGACGGGTCACTGTGCAGTATGGCGGGATTAATGAGCTGTCAATCCAAGTCATTAAATGCTACCTAACCCTCCAGATTTCTATATAAACAACTCATTACCCAGCATTCAAGACCACACCAACTCTTCCTCCTTGCATTCAAAGCTTCTAGTGAGAGAAAGTCACCCCTCCAAATAGTTCGTTGTTTGACAGACCTTAACCAAAGCTCGACCGACCATCCTTAACTCCTTTAAACTCCTCAGACCACTTTGTATCCAGTCCAGGAGGTCTCCACTGTCCGGACCAGCATCCCCCGGATAGTAAACAGCTCGGCCAACCACTTGGGAGACCAGGAGCCCAACTCAGGTAACTTTTAGTCCTTCGGTTATGTCTTTAATCAAGTCTTATTCTGACTTTTGCTCGGCAAGTCCACCGAAGGACTTGGCCGCACAAAATCCAGCTCGGCAACCTTCCTTTGGCTTTGCCGAAGCACCCCAGTATTAGTATTTCAGTTCGGCAGAAAATGTCAGTGTTCGACACTTAGCCAACCAGTCCGAACTACCCATTGGACCCTCCGGCTGAACTCATTTCAGCTCAGCACATATGCCCGGACCACCATGGAACATCACTAACCCTTTTTAGAGCATTGTCGACCTCCCACTTGCCGGAGCACTTGTGCTCGGCAGAAGGGACTGTCCGTTCTTTGGAACCTTAGCTCTTTGAGCTCGACTATATGTCCAGTTGCTTGGATAATTAGTCCTAAGGCCTTGTAATCATTCTATTAATCTTTTCGACTAATCTAAATCACCAAAGTACTGTTTCCTGCACTGCCAAGTTCATCAGTAGTCCCTTATTGGCTGCTCGGCAGGAAGACTAGTTCATCCTTAAAAGATCCGGTCATTTGTGCTCGGCTGGGTTTCGGACTAAGTAGGAAAACACTCAGGAACCCTTATGCAATCATTTCAACCCATTTCGACTGATCAGCAGCCCGAACTACTTAGTTCCCGCACTTTCGTTAAGCATTTCTTGTAATGCCCTTGTTCCTTCGGCTGCTCGGCAAAGCTTTGAGAAATACCTCCAGTAACCCCCTTTACTGCTTCGGTAGCTCGACAATAGGACCCTTCGGGTCAATAATAATAAGACTAACCAGTCTGTGCCCAGCCAGTAGGCCTTTCGACCACTTATGTTGTCCAGTAGCCTTAGAACAGCTCGGCCAGTCGGCTAAGAGCCGTCCGGCCAAGTTGGTCCAGTAGCTCAGCTCGGCAAGTACCTTAGTAGTTCGGCAAAAGGCTTAGGAATGATCTATTGTGTTATATTGGAAGATTTAAGGTGATTAGAAGAATATTCAGAAAGGAAATCATACCAAGAAAAGGTGAATCTCTATATGCCCTTGTTACTCGTACGGTTTTCAAAGCATGCTAACGTTTATAAAATGTACAATTTATACTATTGAACAATCTACCATATTATATTTCTATTAAAAAGGAAAAATAGCATGCACTCTTTTATTACCTTGGATTGAGAGAACAAAAAGATGTTTTATAATTGAACGGCATGAACAGTGACACGGTCGGCTCGCCGCCGGGGGCAGGGTCTGAAACCGGCAAGGTGGGGGTAATAAGGTTGGGATCATTAGCTAGGTGATCAATGGGTGATATCACGTTATTTCTCTCTTTTGGGGTCGCTCCCTAAAACACTGATACCGTGAAGAGCAGCATGATAAGATCATGTCGAGAAATCCGATATAGAAAATAAAAAATGCAAACAAAAGTAAGTTATGTGCCGAAGGACGTTTCGCGAACGCCATAGACCTTACTCATCAATCATATACAGTTACAGGTATTGGGCTAATGAGCCACTCACTTATCTATGGAAACTAGTAACATTGGCATGTCTTGATTCACTCTAGCTTTATGCTTATGCATTTTATAAAACTCTTTTCAGGTACCGAGGAGGATTAGCTTGGAGGATTAGACATTTTTGCACTTTTGATGTATTTACTCATTTCATTGTAAAGGCCGCTATGAGCCTCTCCAGTTGTATCAGCAAGTATTGTGGGTAATCAATCTTATATGCACACTGGGTTTTTGTTCAACGCTTCCGCGTCTTTTATATTATTGTGAAGGAATACCTTAACTCGTTATTAGTAGGCCTTTGTGAGCTTGCTCGTTGGCCGGTCATGGCCCATTTAGGGTTGGGTCGTGACACTGTGTATCTCCAAATAACTCGCTCAAACTTCCAATCAGAAGATACGGTGTACGGTCGCTCTTCCAATTGGACTTAAGGGTAATTATTGATTACACACAATCTCCTCTTCTATCCATCCATATGCCGAGAATCTAACAATCATGTTCTGATACCAAAACTGTCACACCACGTTCCGCTAAAATAATTATTATATTTTGCGGACACGGCAATGTGAATAAACAGAAAATACCACAAAAGGCATAAATCCTCAAGCACTGACTAAATAAAGTCAAAATCCACAACTATAAAAGTCTACCACAAAGGTACTAATGATCCATAAAACCACAGATACTGACATATACAGACCAACAAAACAACCAGTGGTTTCTCCAAAAGTGAAGCACAAACACTCAACTAACCAAACAAAAGTAATTACAACTGATATACCAGAATTGCTACACAACTCCACCAAACTCTAAACTCCAACTCCGTAGTGGACCATCAAGCTAGCCTAAGAATCTGGATTTCTCATGCAACATATCACAGAAAAATCCAGGAGTGAGTAAGCTATAATAAACTTTGCAGATAAATAAAGGCAAAAACAGAATATGGTTCAACCAACATAGCTCTAACAAAAAGCAGAACAGATACAAAATAGATACAGAAATCAAACAGATAATCAGATACAGAACGGATAATAAATGATGATGCAACCATGCTTTCTCCATATTCTCAGAACAGAAACAAATATAATCCAAACATATAAATAGATCACAGATGGTTCTCCAATTAAGCTTGCCCCAAGTTACACTTTCACACATATATTTCAGAAACAGGGACAGAAACAGATAGACAACAGGTGTATCCACCCCCTAAAGCTTGCCCCATGTTACTACTGATTTTATTTCACAAATTAGGTTCTCTTTTCTATATGGCAAATGAACTGCGTTTATTCATCACACAAGACTGCCAGATTCCACCATTTCGCAAGTACGTTTACTTGCCAGAAAAGGACATTTTTGTTCATCACGTCCATAAAACAGGACAACACGCCCATAATATAGGGCCCTATTTAACACAACTTTTCCCACCTTCCACGATGTTTCCACACTTTCCACAATGTTTCAACAATTTCCACGCTTTCCTCAATTTCCATAAGTTTTCGCATGTTACTCCAATTCACGCTTAAATTAAGCAAATAAACACATAATATCAGAAACAATACCTTCCCTCCTAATCATGCACCTAACGTCCCCCAAAATTTAGTTACAAGCCAAGGGTGAATTGTAGAAGAGTGATTCGCAAATTAAAGTTGCAGCCTTTAATATAACTATGACACTCATCGTATACCCTTAAGAGGGTTTCTTGGAGTCGGACTTTGTCACACTCTGGAAAATTTAATTATCTTCCATAAATTTTCTCTCATTTTCCCAATCCCCGTAATAGAATTTCTTTAGATATAATCGTAAATTTGGGAAAATATGCCTTCCCGGGACCCACATTTTAGGATTGAAAATGTTTAGGAGGTCCGGGAATGATTTAGAAGGCTTGCCTTGATGTTTGGTTGATTGCCATTTTATTTGGCAATCATAAAATCATGTCCAAAGTCAAAACTATCATTTTGTGTTCCCCCCTTTTTGGCCCACATATCGAAATGCAATATGTTCTGCTCAGAAATTGAACTGTTGCATATCGATATGCAGCTTGTGCATATCGATATGCATGCCAGTAAGGGCATTTTTGGCATTGACTTTTGGGACACTATATAAACTCCTCTCTCTCACTTCTCACGTACATTGCACCCTAAACATAAACTCCTCTCTCTCACTTCTCATGTACTTATTGGATTCTTATGCAAGCACCTCATTCTTTCATTTCTATGCATTTGTGCTAGCGCACAACTAGCATATATATCGTTTGTTTATATTTCTATACTAGGCTTTGTCTAATCCTCTACTTTTTAGGTAAGGATCCGGTGGCCTAGCTTGGAGGGGCTTCTTGCATATCATTGGATATTGAAGACCTTGGCTCTTGTAGGGCCTTATATTATCTTTTCCTATTTCGCACTTGTCTTATTCCAAAGTTTAACACCCGGTTTGTAATAATTCTAGACTTAAGTCCTTTCACTCTTTTATTTGAATGTGGCATGTGGCTTAACCATGCATGTGGTGTTTGGGTTTTATGTTATAGTGCTTTATTGAAATTGCTCAAATACCATTAATAAAAAAAATGGTTTAAATTTTTGGGGTGTTACAGACTTTGCCAGATAAAGATATTTTGATAATTCCCCTGAAATTAAGATCAAATATCAATACAGATATGAATTCATAAATTATATGAAATGAACGCTTTGAATTTAAAGCATAATTTTCTTCCTTTTCCCGATGATTTTCAATTAGTTTTAATCTCTTAAACCACTTCTAGGACCCTTAAATAGGCTTAAAATTTCTCAGATTTGGATCCCAAATATTCTGCCTGGATTTTGCTCAGGTCGGTAGGCCATCGGTAGGCCACCGGTAGGCCACCGGTAGGCCAGCCGGCATACCGTCCGGTGAGCCGGTCCTTAAATGTTTCCCCCATTTTGCTTTACAAATACACTGGTCAGATTTTATACACACCGGTACCACCACCGGTATGCCGGCCGACATACCAACCGGTGATCCAACCCCCTACCGGTTGTGACAGAACATAGTTCCTGCGATTTTTTGCTACTTTCTGCTCGATTCCTATGATCTCCAACTCAATTTTTGGGACTAATTACTCAATTAAATCTCACCAAAACTCATACTTGACATTTATAAACATCAACCAACAAAATCCCCAGATTAATTCCATAGAATAACATGATTCTATATGATTTCCCATAGTTTCTCTTTAAGATTATGAACAATCAAATTTTTTATGAACTCACAACCCAAACTCTTGGAAATTCAAAGAAAACTCAAGGATTTCTTACCTTAGATCACTGTTTTACTGCAAAAATTATTCTCCCCAAGCCTTTAGGTTGATTTCCCCCTTAGTTCTCCTCACACACTAAGTTTTTGCTCCAAATTGACTTCCGGGATAGTTTAGTTTTTTGACAGTTTTTTAGTCTTTATAGCATAGCAACAAATCCCACCACTTAAGAAATTTTAATCTATGCATCTCTCACTCCAATTGTAGGCTATACCCTTAATACATGATCTAGTGCTTCAACACACACCCCTTTAATTGTATTCACACATGAATTTAATTTTTATTCCATTCAAATTTTTATTCCAGCGCCCAATATTTATTTTAAAATTTCTCCGACTTTTATTATTTTCCAGGCACAAATATCACATCATCAACCTGATTACTAGGATCAGACTCAACACCAAAAGACAACTATCAACCTTCCTTTTAATACACATCCTGACTTAGGTCTCCATAGATTGCCTAACGAACCACAGTCACACACTGAGTCTAGCTAATAAATCATCTCTTACACAAAATAACTCAACATCCAATTTCTTCAACTCTAAAGGTGTTCCAACTCACACTTAGAACGACCAATACCAGTCTCCAATAAATTTTCAATTCATGACATCACTATGGGTCACCAAACAACAGTTTCCTCTCAAACTATACCAATACTGAAATATACCTCGATATTCTCGGCTGTAAGCATTTGCTTTGCAACAACATCCTGGTCGAGTTCATTGTGAAGCCGCTCGGCGTCTTTCCTGTTGACCAGACCGTGGATGACATGGATCATCGAAACATTCTCCTCAGTATTGGCCGGTTGCCCGACTGTCTGGGCTTTCTCCAAGATCTTCTAGTCAACCCACTTGTCTAGGTTCCCCTGCTACACCATACGCTCAAG
Organism: Monotropa hypopitys; assembly: GCA_002855965.1. Classification (NCBI taxonomy): domain Eukaryota; kingdom Viridiplantae; phylum Streptophyta; class Magnoliopsida; order Ericales; family Ericaceae; genus Monotropa; species Monotropa hypopitys. Next base: position 4,315 of record NMUG010008060.1, on the reverse strand, counting down.
GTAGGTCTTGAACAGATTGCAGGCAATTGTGAACTGTCCTTGTTCCCGGTGATACGTGCAGTAAGCCCTTTTGTCCTTGACTTTGCCTCCCATTCCCATTTTGCAGTTCGACCAGCTAAAGAATGGTTTAGACTCTATCTACTTGAGAACCTTGTAGGTCGGCTCGGTAAAGACAGTTGCTTCGGTCACAAAGTTGTGTGGCTTCGGGGCTTTCTTGGGTCTGACTTTGATGTTATTCAATTGTTTGCGACTGTTGAAGATTTGGACTGCCCTGGGTTGGGGTTTCGAATGCTCGGCAACTCGTTTGGCCAGGATGTCCTCTAGCTCACAGAATTTCTCTATCCTTTGCATCAAGTCATCCATATCGTCTGGAGGGTGCAGTATGAGATCGTGGAACACCTAGTTGTCGCTTTCCAAACAGATCTTGAACAAATTGGTGTGATGGACTGGTCACAACCCTAAATCTCGTTAAAAAGCCCTCAGTACCGATCGGCGTATTGCCAAAAAGTCTCCTGTGGACGTTTTCGGAGGCTAATTAAGGTATCAACCTCCTTCCTCGACTTACTGCTCGTTATGAAGCGAGCCATGAAGGCCCATTCGAGGTCCCTATAGCTTTTTATGGAGGGGGTCGGGAGCTTGTTCAACCATAGAGAACCATGAGTGCCAAAGGCTCGTCGAAAACACCTCGAACATGATTGTGTCATCAGTTATGTACAGAGAGATGATATACCAATAGTGGATTAAGTGAATGTAGGCATCCGTCTTCGAATCGTACTTCGGAGGGATGAACTCTGGAGGGAGCACTACCGACTCGATTTCCTTTGTGAAGGAAGAGAGACAGAGTTTTTAAGCCGCATGTCGATGCTCGATCTGGGTAGGAGCCTAGACCAACCCGTATGGCATGCCGTACATGCTCACTTGACAGTCAGATGCTCTCTTAGGTCCTCTTCGTCCGTCCAGCAGGGAGAGCGGGGGGGGCGGACCTTATCTTTGGAGTGATGATGTTCGGCGTAATGCTAAGTCTAGTGCTCATCCTTTTTCCCATCCTAACGATCCTGAGTCTTCTCCTTGTGCTCCTTCGACTGCTTGTCAAGCACTCGGTCAAACGCACCTCCTTAGGATCTTCCACGAGATCCCTAGGGTCAACGGGGATGGAGACTGCATTATCATAAACTTAGAGGGTCTCGTGGCTCGTTCGTCTAGACCTAGAGATGGCTATGGAATTGTTGGTTGTCCGGTGATGGGAATAATGGTCAAGCCTTTCTCACGACTAGCGCTCAAGTGGGTGACTTCGGTCAAGGACCGGAGCCTTGCCTGAGCATCCTAATTATTCGAAGGGCCTAAACAATCCTTTTTAGGCCTCCTGAATGTGTGTTGTTCTGTGTTGCCACCTGTCACTGGTGGAGTTCATTGTCTGTTTTGCCGTCCTTCGCCTGAGAGAGAGGTGGAGAAGGTGGAGCACATTACCAAATTTGACAACCTGGTCCTTGAGGGTAGATATCTCAGCATCCCTTTGTTGAAGTTGTCCTTCGATAGAAAGGGAGACTAAAGAAGCAGTTTATGAGGTGAGAGTAAGGCCAGAAGAGGAGCCCAGTACACCAACTGAGACGTGAGAAGAAGGAAGAAGAAGAAAAAGGTCTTTCAAACCGGAAGTGATGGAGCATGGATTCTCACCTCTCATGGCTGCAATTAGGAAAAATCTGCTGAAATCACAAAAATCGAATAGGAACATAACCAAATCCACCTAAATTTGGGGCTAAGTTTCCCCAACGGAGTCGCCAAATGTGACATCTAGAGCTATCCCAAACACTTGAGCAACAGTGAGTGCCAGACCGATCTTGGCAACCGGAATAGGCCTCTGACGATCAAGTCAGTGAGTGATTGAGAAGGTGAGTATGCAAAGAGGCAGAGTGACGGTACTTAGGGTTTTAGATGCTTACCTTTAGGGTTGAAAAGTACCTTTTTATATACCTCCCTCAGATTTGCTCTCCAAGTTTGCACACGCCTGACACGTGAAGGGTGCCGCTTCGGAGGATGCCAGCACAAGTCATATGGATAAGACGGTTACAACTGCTCAGGTGACGTCAGACGTGAGTCACAGGATCAAACGGTTACGCCACCACATAGTCGGTTAGGATCCCCTACGTCAAGTAACGGAAACTGACAGTCTTCCCGGTCGGCCAGGTATCGAGCACCCTCAGACATGTGACTAGGCAAACGATAGAAAACTGTAATTATGTAGCGATCGAACAAAGAACCGATCGCTAATTGTAGCCTGTCGTACCGTTGTGTATGCCGAAGGACTCAAGAGACCGCTAGGCCAGAAATCCTATGGCTATCCCTTGGGCGTCCAATATAAGAAGCTTGTTATGCCAGAGGGACTGCTAAGCTAGACGGCTTATGACTACCCCTCTGGTGGTCGGCTAGAGTAACGGGGCGGATTGGCAAGACTGTAGGCTAATGAGCCTATGGATACCCCATGTGTCCAACCCACTACATGTATCTAAGAGGAAGATTCAATTAATTCTGATTTCCAAGAATACAAAGACATGGCTGGATTTCATGTCTAAAACAAAGATTTTTAGGTAAATGGTTTCTTCAAGTAATACAAAAAATAATGCTACAAGTAAAAAATAAATGGAAGAATTATGCATAGTTATATAAGAAAACAACTCTTTATAAATACTTGCTCTGTGCATATGTAACTACCTATGTAGCATGGACACAGACACGGCAGGGGACACGGGAATTTTAAAATTTTGAGGACACAAATACGGTGGGGACACAAAATAAATATAATATTATGTATATATATTTTTTAAAATAATCAAAAAATGAACATCAATTCAATAGAAACAATACAACCATTCTAATTAGCAAAAACATCCATTTCAATATTCAAAACGTTCAATATTGCAATACAATCCATATGAAAGCAAAAAAAGCATTCGTTCTAAGTTGAAAGAAGACACGGAAGCTCATGCCTTTTAACCAAAAATAAGTCTCCCGGGTCATACTTTTTTTCTTATATTGTAAATTAGTCTTTGTCATGTTTCTATCAGTGTCCAAGTTGAGACATGGGTATCTCCGAGGTGTCCCCAACTTCAAAATAATATGCCAAGTGGTGTGCCCAATAGGTGCCCCCAAGTGTCGGTGTCCAATACGTATCCGACACGGACACGACAAGCAATTAGAAGTGTCCGTGCTTCATATGTAACTACAAACTACACATTTAAGACATATCCTAGATTCGGACTATAGAGCATCGGACAACAGTAGTTCACAAATTCAGAAGTCTTTTAACATAGATCATATCTTTAAACACATTTTTTTTAATGTTACGGCACATGTGGGCAGAAAATCATACCGGTTCAAAAAGTAATATATTACTGGCTTGCTAAGCAGTGTTTCTCTCTCCCTTGATGCTTCCTCAGACTGACTTGCTTCCAAACTCCAAATTTCTTGAAGGGCAGATAAGCAGTTTGCAACTACCTGATAAACAAAAAGGAAATTCAACAAATGGTCATACCAACAAATCATATACACCTAAAAGATTCAAGACAAGAGGGCAGATGAATAACCCTTTATTTAAAGGAGGAGAAGAGTAACTACAATAATTCCAATGAAATATGAAGCACAAGAATAACTACTGTAAAATTATCCCAAACAACATGAAGGAGAAGGGTAACCATGTACCACCCTCGTTACGTACTACAGGAATCAACATAAAGCAGTATTCTGACATGCAAAAACGTGTCTAAATTGTTTTCACAGGAAAACCTAAGTGCGAAACACAGATGTTAATGGTTACTTAGCAACAGTGAATAAAATATACCAGGAAGTGTTGTACCAAAACAATGAAAAAAAACTAACTCGTTCAACTTGTAACTTCGTCGATCAGTCCAATTTCCTCGCAGTGTTCCAGTAGACACCCACAGTAATATTAGAATTTAAAAAGCAGGAACCAGGCTTTTATATGGACTGGTTTCTTGCATAGATAGAAAGGTGACACAAAAAAATGCTTGTAAAGTTCTGCCAGACATTAGGGTTCAGTGTTGCTTGATAAAATGCCTGGCCTTGCAGTTGGTGACCAAATTGCAGCAATAGAACTTTTTAAGATACAGAGTAAGATTATGTAACAGGCACATTTTTGCAATATAATTTTATGTCTCCATCCTATTTTGTCATCAACTGCTTATGTTGCCCCAGCATAAAGTCCATGGCTATGCCATAGAAAACAGTACCAAAGCCTATTCAAAGCATGCTAGAAAAGAATCCATCTCTAAATAGATCTTGCAACTGATGTTTGCCAACG
>NMUG010008059.1:0-11803 GCA_002855965.1 Monotropa hypopitys | reverse complement strand
CCGACCGGCATACCGGGCGGTATACCGGCCTTGTACTGGCCCTGTACCGGTTTGAGAAAAATTGGGAAAAACTTAAGAATTATTTGGAGGGTTGTTTTAAATTGGTTTTAAACTTTTTTTAAGAAGGATTTAAGAATTTACAGAGGACTTAAGAGCCTAACAACCAACATTAAAGTACTTAAATAAATACGTAGTACTCAAGAGGGATTTCTTATACACTTTTGAAATGTATAACAGGAGACAATCCGGAGTCTTCTAAGACGATTCAGTAGATTCTTTCCTTGGTGATTACATACTTGGTGAGTGTATAGATTTCTTTCATATGTAGAATTTTGATTTGTATGCTACATGTTAGTTGAATACGAATGCTTGCTTAAATCCCCTTTGTGTATAATACATGTTTCACATATCTTGATTCGTTGTTGGGGTTGGGGATTCTTGTGTAATCTAAGTATTTGTTCACATGATGGATGATACATGTTTTAGACTCTTGTTGGTTGTTGTTTGTTGGTATACTCCCACATGCTTTGCACTTTGTTTCAAATATGTTAATGACATTGATGATGTTCTACCTTCTTACTTTTGGTTCGTGCAAGCATGATTCATAGCATGGATTGGTACATTATGGAGTTATGAAATTGTGATATTTATTTGTTGATTATACATCCATGAATATTTCTATATCACCATATAGTGATGTTGGTAGATCCTCGACAACAGGCTTAGGGGGTAGTAGATGCTTAGTAATGCATCCCTAAGATGGTAGATGTCATTTTGTGAGGATTATCCCCGGCAACAGGCTTAGGGGGAATTAGATGCTTAACAATGGGACCCTAAGATAGTAGATGCCATTTTATAGGGATGTGTTGTATTCCGGTTGCGGTACTGAAAAACAGTAGATGCTTATCAATGTTGTCTCAATGCTGTGTCTTCCATTGATGGAATACTAGGGCTTATTTGATTCTCCCTTAGCTAGTGAGTTTGATTGATTCACCCTTAGCGTTGGTGTGTTGGTGGTGTGTGGAAGCTTCCCAATATCTGTGAAAAGATGCATTTCATAACATCCATATGCATTTGCATATTTATATTTATGTTGAGGACTTAAATTAGGAGAGAGGCACAACTCCTTCGTTACTTTGTTTCACTTTGTATACCATGCTAATCAACTTTCTATATTGACTATAAATCTGACACTCCTGGATATTTTTACCTTCTTCTATTGTTGTGGCATTTTATCCAGGTAAGGATGCTTAGCAGGGTTCATTACCAGACTTTCAAGACTCTCTTTCAACTGGAGCTATACTTCCAGTATTGATACTATGCTTCTTTTCAGTAGTAGTATGAGGATGTGGGACTAGTTGTATGTCCAGACTTTTATTTCTTTTAGTAGACTACTCTTTTATTGTTGGGACCTTGTTCTGGGTCATTAGTTTGTCACACTTGGTACTGGTAGTTTGGAGGTTTTATTCTTAGTTTTTCTTTTATTCCGCTGTGTAAGTTTATTAGAAATAAGCAAAAATTTATTATGTTCGAAATTGTGACATAGTTTCCTCACTTGTTAGAGTTGTTTGAGTCACGATTCATAGCCGGGTTCTATTATTTATTAGTTTTCCAGGACGGGTCATGACAAATGCCACATCCAACACCTACGAGTAGGTTGGCAGCTTTGAATTGATTTCTGGACGAAAACCTGCTTCAAACTTTCTAACTTTAAGGTCCTCGGTTGCCACCATATGCGTGGCAAATATGCTAAGATCTATAAATTTTCTATCATAATCTAATACAGTTGCACTCCCTTGTTGAAATGCAATAAAATCCAAGCATTTGTTGTCCCTGATAGATTTAGGGAAGTGCTTCTCACAAAAGACTTCAAAGAATCGGTGCCACTACATACCCCGCTCCATCTCCCTTCTAGTAATCCACCAATGGTGAGCATCTCCTTCGAATATATAGGTGGCTAAAACCACCTTTTGATCTTCCGTGCAGAGTAGAATAGAGAAAATCTTCTCCATACTAAGTACCCAAGATTTCGTCTTTGTCTTGGTCAATCACTCCTTCAAATGTGGAGATTTTATCCATTGGAACTCTTGTACGCTGACTTGTTCATCTCCTAACGGGTTATTCATCCCCATTACATCGATAAATCATGTTAGGATTTGATCCATCTGATCCATCCGATCTACGGGTGGTTATGGTTTGTGGACCTGAGGATGTTCTACGTTTTCCTCCAAACGATCGTCCATAATATAAATTTCAAAAAATCAACCATATTATATGCAATCTATATCTCTAGTACTTATCTTATCTTAAAACCTCTTATTGCTCTGAGACATTATCATTTTGAAACTACTTTGCAACTCATTTTATTTTCTTTATAAAAATATCATTTCATATTTTAACTTGTCTAAGAATACCCTCTTTGGATATTCACTGAGGTATCGGTGGCCAGTCGCACTTCGAATGACATCCAAATGTCGATCTCAAAGTTTCTAAAAATAGATTATCACAAAAGCTATACACATATACCACTTAACGATTTACATAAACCGGGCTCTGATACCACTTAACTCTGTCACGACCCTGACCCATCCTCTGAGGTCATCGTGATAGAGTGCTAGGTGATTACTCAACCACCTCAGGCATATCATACCATAAACTTAAATTAAACTTTAAAATGAAAATAACAACATAGAGGAAGAAAATTTACATACATAACATTGAAAATAAAATATTTGTCTTACAATATATTACAAACCCAAAGATAACATAGAACAACTTGAAAACTGTCTCAGAGCAAACTAGATACATACTACAAAAGGCTACTACTTACTTATTCTTTTATATTCTAATATTTTCAACGAGCTACTGGTATTAATATTGTTCTTCTTCCCTAATAAATAAATAATTTTCATAAGCAAATGCTCATATGAGTGATAGAGTACAATTATACATGTTTTATGCCATGAAATATGAATAAATCTCACGAACAATATATTAAAATTGTGGGGGGAGTGGACGTAGGTAGGGAGAACAACTATCCTGGTCTCTCCGCAACCAAACAAACCTCTGTTCATGTATCTGACAGTACTCGATCACTACATGAGGTGTATGTTGGGGTAGTACTCAGATGACGGACAGAAAGAACAGGCTATCTACTATCTCAGCAAAAAATTCCTCACATACGAGAACAACTATTCTGCTCTTGAGAAGACCTGTTGTGCACTATCTTGGGCAGTCCATCGGCTTTGCCACTACATGATTTATCATACCACCTATTTTCTTTCTCAGATGGATCCACTCAAATATTTATTCGAAAAGCCAATGCTTACCAGCCGCATTGCGAGGTGGCATATGATTCTGTCAGAGTTCATTATAATCTTTGCCACTCAAAAATCAGAAAAGGGAAGGGTCATCTTAGAGTATTTGGCAGAAAATCCTTTAGATGACAAACGACCAATGGAGCCATTATTCCCTGACAAAGCCATCTTCTGCTTTGAAATAGAAGACAGACCTTCAAAATGAAAACTCTTCTTTGATGTAGCTTATAATCACAAGGGCGCCGGAATAGGGGCGGTCTTAATCTCAGAATAGGGAATGCATTTTCCGGCTGCAGCAAAGCTCCTCTTCAAACAAGAATCCGTTATTACCAACAATATGGCAGAATACAAGGCATGTATTTTAGGGTTACAAATGGCCATAGAATACAAAATTTTCAAATTGCAGGTGTATGGAGATTCTGATATGATCATACAATAGAGCAACGAAACATTTCGGACGAGGGATCCAAAGTTGATCCCTTATCATTAGAAAATCAAAGGCCTCCGAGCCAAATTCACAGAAATCCATTTCAATCATATTCCAAAGGCCAAAAACTCTTTCACAGATGCCCTGGTGACCCTAGCTGCAGTCATACACTTTTCTGATGAAGAAGAGATCCCGGCTATACAAATCCAACTCAGAGACTCGCCTGCTCATTGCGCTCTAATTTCAAATGAAAGAGACAAAAATCCGTGGTATCAGGACATCAAAACATTTATGCAGACCGGGGCATTTCCTGACGGAGCTATCAGTAATGATCAGAGAACCCTCTCAAGATTGGCATCACAATTCTTCTTGTGCATGGAAGTCCTCTTCAAAAGATCTATGCACGGCCCTCTGCGCTGCGTAGACTCCATTATAGCCTGCAAGCTAATGACTGAGATACACGAGAGGACTTGTGGCCCACACATGAGTGGCCACACCCTTTCCAGAAAAATCTTACGTACGGGATACAATCGGATACCAATGGAAACCGATTGTATCAAGTACGTCAAGAAGTGCTACAAATGTCAAATCCACGGGGATGTCTTGCGAGCGCCACCCAAAGAGCTTCAAGTCATGGTCTCTCCGTGGCCTTTCTCAACGTGGGGTATCGACGTCATCAGAACCATTAACCCCAAAGCCTCTAATGGTCATCAATTCATATTAGTCGCCATCGAATACTTTACCAAATGGGTGGAGGCTGCAAGTTTCGCGCATGTAACTGAAAGGGTCATCACGAGATTTATTAGAAGCAACATCATCTACCGCTACGGCCTGCCAGAGAATTTGGTAACTGACAACGCAAAGAACCTGAATAGTTCCTTAATACAATGGCTTTGCGATCAGTTCCACATCAAACATCAGAACTCAACCATCTACCATCCACAGATGAATGGAGCGGTAGAAGAAGCCAACAAGAACATCAAGCGGATCATCCGCAAGATGACCGACATACACCGGGACTGGCATGAAAAGCTACCAGTTGCTCTCATGGCCTACCGGACAACTACACGGACTTCTACTGAGGCAATACTGTATTCTCTAGTCTATGGCTACGAAGCCATTCTAACTCTAAAAGTACAGATCCCATCGCTCTAGATAATGATGGAGTCGACAACGGAATACGTAGAATGGATCAAGGCCCGACACGATCAGTTGGCCCTTCTAAACGAGAAAAGACTAGCAACAGTCTTCCACTCTCAATGTTATCAACAGAGAATCTCCAAAAGATTCAACAAACATGTACGACCAAGAGTCTTTCAGCAAGGCAAATTGGTCTTGAAGCGGATTCTCCCTGTTCAAGAAGAAGCAAAAGGGAAGTTCTCCCCCAATTATCAAGGGCCTTTCATCGTGGCCAAGGTGCTATCAGGAGGAGCTGTCATCCTAGCAAAAATGGATGGACCCGAGTTCCCTCTCCCTCTAAATTCTGATATGCTCAAGCTCTACTATGTCTGATTAGTAGCAGTTGTTTCAAAATTCAATGATTAAATTCTGACTTCGATAAAGACATCATCTTCTTGACAATTGATTCGGTGAAATTTGAGTGTAGTAGCATTTCCACTCTCTTTCGAGGCTTGAATACAAATTTTCTTTTCTCCTCTTATCTGACAAGAGCGATGCAAAAAAACTATCATCATCATATCTATACGATAATCAAAAACAAATCGCTACCCCTTCACACAAACAAAAAGGGGGATTCTACAAAAGATCTCTACCTACTTCTTTCTAAACTCTTCAGCCTCTCCTAATAATAGAAGTGCTCATGCTCCTCAAAATCATCGGACCGTGGTCAAGAAGTTTGTGCCTTGTCGAAGTCAAAATCCGAATCATATTTAAAAAAACACATCCGGCATAGTTAAAACCTAAGAGGGAAAATAATGGCAACTTCAGAAAACCCCGCGTGGTTAAAACCTGAAAGGGAATCATGGCGAAACAAAGGGGATACAAATCATGTGTAGTTAAAACCCGAGAGGGGACTATAGCAAAAATGAATCAATCCAATACGGTTAAAACCCGAAAGGGGACCGTAGCAAAATCGGAACAAAACAAAAATCATCCAGCCTAACTATCAACCAAAAAGGGGGTTACGGAAAAAATGGATAAAGAAAATTCCAACAAAACACACACACACACACTGAACCACTCTCCAAAGTCAGTCAAAACTACAGAACATGTCTGAATAGCGGTGAAGTCAGAATGGATGTCTACGTAAAAATCGGCCTTCCGAGGAATCAGTTTCCCCGAAGATCTAGTTCGATTTGTTCCAGTAGTATGTCACTTCATGTGCTAAAGATTATGAAGTCATTCACACAGAAAGGATGAATCTAGGTTTCAACCTTCGATCAATCGGTGAGGCCTTGTTTATCAAAATTATTTTGATTGATTAACATAAATTGTGTATGAATCTCTCTTAGCAGAGAATTATAAATACCATTGAATATATTTGTTCATTTGATATGAATTTCAAATAGTGAAATGTATTCATACACGAAAACGATACACTGACATTCTATATAAAAAAAGAAACACAGAATGTAGAACAAGAAGAACAACAAAAAGGGCTAACTACATAGTGTCCTGCTAAAAACAAAACAAATTCTATACAATGCATATCTGCTGCAAAATAGAAAAAATCTATGTCACTATACTGCAGGTATCAGACATCTCGACTCCTGTCATCATCATGTCGTCTGCGATGTCTGGGTCTCCAGTCAACAGAACCTCTAGGGGGGTCCGGGGCATCCTGAAAAAGAAAGAAAAATCCATCAGCAACAGAAAAAAAGTAAAATAGATCTACAATGATCTACAACAAAACTCACATAAAGTAAACTACTGGTTTACGTACCTCATCCTGGGGGAAATCCTGGCCTGGTAGCGCTCCTCTCTGCTGAGCCCTCCACTGCTAGAAGTCCTGGAAGTACCTTATCTTCTCCGCATCAGAAAAGGACTGGGAAGTATGAGCTCTGCGATCAACACCCCTCATCATCGGAAAGAAGCGCCCCTGCTCGGTGCCGATCGAATGTCCACCGCGAACTGAGGTCGTAGTGGTGAAGCGGCCAATGGACATACTCCAGAACTAGGCAGTGTAGTCACCCTCCATCATGAACCCAGCAACATCAATATCTCCAACAACCGGAGACCAAGCCTGTCCAAAAGTAGCAGCAAATAGGCATCTGGGGATCCGTACCTATCCCGTCGTCTGGCGCCAACAGTGGTTGCCCATATACAATTCCCAAAAGGAAAAGGAGAAGAATGTGCATCTTCGAGATGATAGATATATCTCAATGCCGTATATGCCTCCCTCTTCCAAGTGAAATAACAGCTGCCGGGTGACATCATCTGTCGTGACAAGCTCCAATTGAGAGCGAAGCGTCACGAAGTCCAACAAATACAGAGAATGCACAGACAGACGCGGCCACTGCAAGAACCTAGGAATCTGATATCCAAGGTCAGTGGGATGGGGGCGCCCCACGCTCATATGCTCGAAGGACCACCATAACAGAAAGGGTCAGAATCCCAACTGTGTCGGTGCTAGGAAACTGACCCTCCTCCTCATAGCCTGGAGGAACAAAGCAAACGTGAAAGACTCCATGTCAAAGAAGGCACCCTCCGGGAAATCCACTATTCCGATGCAAGCAACCGGAAACAGAGTGCCGTTGTTGTTCAGAAAACACGACACTATCAAATAGAGAAGAAAATGATGTTGTCGCTGGTACAGCTCCCGACTGTATATCTCTATGGTGTAGAAGAAGTCTCCACCCCTCAGCACTGATCCCGAGATTCGTCTACCATTCATATCATAATGAGAGATACCCAAAACTCTCTCCGCATCAAGGACAGTCCCCTCCGTCCTCTGGACAGGGACCCCTCCAAACGTCAAACCTGTTATACCGGCCTACTCAAACGGAGTAACACCTAGCTCACAGTCGCCCAAATATAGCACTGAACCAGCGCACATCAAGGTCCCGAATCAGAGTATGCTTCAAGCAGAATAGGGGAATGATCAGAAAGTCGCCAAAACCCTACTCGACCAGAAAATCTCTATATACTGGATGTGCCTGGTTGCAGATCTGAACTGCCACAAACCACGCTCCGCGAAAAGTCCTCTCAGGTAGAACCACCCGGGTTCGAAATACATCGTAGGATGAGACCGAAGCTGCGTCAGAAGCAGTGTGTCAAAAACACTCAAGCTGGCTCCTCTAAGCTCCTCGGGAACCATCGTCCCTCTCAACTGAGATCCCACACCATCTCGGGAAAAAGTTTCAAAGTATCTGCATCGGGATGCCGTCGCGTCGCCTATATTCGCTACATAATCTATATCAGCAATGTCAAGGGGAGACTCCTCCCTCTTCTCATCCACAGGTCTCAAAGGTCCAGCCTCATCTGCATGCTCCTTTCCTGGTCTACGATGAGAAGTCATTGAAATTATATGTAATGGACTCAGCAGAATAAGTCTAGGGGGTGAATAGACTTTTTAAATTTCTTTTAATTCTTTTTAAGATTTATCAATTAACGAATAACGTAGCGAGAGATAACATCAATCACAGTTTAATCATAATTACAGTTTATTATATATATCAACAATATGAACAAATGTGTGAAACTATGACTCGCGAATCTAAACTGTGAAGTTTAGTTCACGAAACATAAAAATGATCAACAGTGATCTACAAAGTTTGGCTACAATAATCGTTCAAATGATATCGACCAAATAAAATAATCTCAGTGATTAACAAAACGATAACAGTAATCGAACGAATATTTCCTTGTCTTGAAAAGCCCCAAATCCGTTAACGACGAACGGTAGGTAAAAAATCAAGAACAAGGAAAGACAGTTGAGCACAATCTCATACACAAAAGGTTAGAACTCCCTGATTGTATACACTGTGTGTATACGTTGTTCTTCAATGCTCGACTGTGTATATCAGTCGCAATCCCACTCTCTATCTTTCACAAAGTTAGCAGCACAAATACTTGAAAGCACAACACCCTCGCAGCAATGTCTCACTCTCTCTTAATTTTCTCCACACTATGCAAATTTCGCAGTAGTGTCTCGATTACAGTTGCAGCAGCATATATCCAAAAAACCCTTACACACAACAATCACCACTACCTGCAAATCGTACACATCCTAACTCCCTTTATGTGTATCTCTGTGTATCGCCGTATGTCCTCTCACCAAAGCACCCAGTGTATGTATCAATCTCAATATATGTAGTCTCACATCACAATCTCTCCCTCTCTTTGTTTTTCTCTCAATCGTGCTTCTCTCTCTACACACTCCAAGAACTTGAGCATATACCCATCACCCTCTGTGTTCGCACGGCTCCCCTCTGTATATGTATTCCATGTACGAAGAAACCCACACAATCTTTAAAATCGATTTTAGAAACACAAACCTTGCGCAATCTCCCATGAGATCGGCTACCTCCATGATTTTCTCTGTGTTATGATTTACAAGTTTGGAAATGAATCAAGATGCTCTGATTTGGAAAGTCAGTCGGTCGGGCCCCTTCTCTGTGATTATCTTCCTGTGCGAATCCTCTGTATCTATTTTGGGATTTCGATTTGATTTGGAACTTTTGAAATCCTATCGAATATCCTTGCTGTAGATTTGGAAACATGAAACGATTTTGCTCTTCTGTGATTTGGAATTGATTCCGTTTTGGAGACCCAGGCTGCCGTAATTATTGTCGATCTTCTATTCTCTGCAAATAGGTTAATTAGGAAACCCAGCAAGCAAATTGACTTCTGAATGTTTCACTTAACCCAAAATGGCAACTTCGCTTGGGCCGGTGCAATTTCGCTTGAGCGAATTTAATTTTGCTTGAGCGAAATTATGTGATCTGCTTGAGCGAGACTGAGTTTGCTTGAGAGAGATTTTGGGCTGATTGATTCGGCTTGAATGGGTTTGGCTAGTTGATTTTGGACTTTGTTTGGGCCATTGAAATATAGCTGGTCAATTGATTTGGGCTTCTAAGAATTATTTTGGGCCTGCAATAATTAAACAAATAAATTATAAATCATATTATCACCAAATAATAAATTTCACACACTAAATTAAATTGAGTAAAGATTTCATTAAATGAATAAATTAAATTACAATGATTTATTAAAATGATTTATGGAATTAAATGATTAAATAAATTATTCTGCAAGTTCAACGACTTAAATGTACGTCCCGGAAAATAGACAACACTAAAAATACTAACAATCTCCCCCTTTGGCTTTTCTGGGACAAAATCAATAAAACAAATGAAGAGCATGACGGACTAAGACATTTTAATTTTCGTTATACCAATGATTCCACAAATTATTTTATTCATTGAAATTTGAGTCCGATTTGTTTTTCAATATTCTAATTTCTCCCCCTTTTTGACGCGGAAAAACAAAGAGACAAAAGATATGGTGAAAGCGTAAATCTAGAAAGTAACTCGAGACATGAATGAGTATCGAGAATGAAAATTCCTTTTGTATAGAAGATTATTTTAAAGGCAAATGATTAACTCCCCCTCAACTAATGCATAGGAGCAATGCAAAAATGTTGAAATTGCATGCAGGAAAAAAACGAAGATGACATGAGGAAAATCAATCAGTGCAGTCATATATTATGGGGAAATTTTATGAATATCAAGCTTGATTTAAGATATGCACATATGAAACAACACTATGCTAATTTTTCTCACGAGATTATTAACCATATCCATATTCAAAAAGAAATCTCATGATCAAAACTATGAAAGTGTTTAAAAGTGAACGTGTGCACAAGGAGCAAGTATCTCCAACAAGGCCAAAACTCAATTAAATCGATTCCAATGAAGTGTCCTTAGCTAAGTCAATGCAATGAAGTCAAACCAGTAATGGTTTGGACCTAAATACTTAAGCACAATCCTCATTTTGATTATTAAACCAAATTAGTGACTTACACCTAGCACATTGGCAAAGAGTTATGCAGCAATTCCCCTAAGGCGAAGGTCCAATCAACAGCAAATGTTTGAATTAGCTATTTTAGAATAACTCAAATGCAACTTGATTTGAAGATTAACAAGTACAGATGTTTTAAATAGCTATTTTAGAATAGCTCAACTGCAACTTGTTTTGAAAATTCTGTAGATAACAAGTACAAATGTTTAAGTAACTATTTTAGAATAGCTCAAAAGCAACTTGCTATGCTCCAGATTATTGTGCAATGACCTTTTATATTTTTCCAAACTAGAGGGAGCTACGCACTAATTCTTAGGCGGCTAATATGGTACAAATCAAATGAGAGAAAGCAGCTAAAGGTAAGCCTCGAACATATGGTCAATCAAAGATATGACAAAGAAAGGTCAAGGCCTGAAAAAGCTTTAAGAGTCTTTTTAGACACATGCGAAAATTTTGCTCCAAGAATGAGTGTGTGCGAATAGTAGATAGCATGAGATCCAAAATAAATATGGATATTTGCAAAAATCAAGCATGAAAAGTTAACAACAGAAGAGCATATGAACATATGTTAATCATGCAAGATATTCATAAATCATCCAATATTAGACAATGCACCTCAAGATAAATTCTCATACAATCATGCACGCATATGCAAAACACACTTAACAAGCACATTCAATGAATGGCCTAAAGAGAAAATTTGAGACAAGACCAAATAAAAGACAAATGTATTTAATCTTATGCAGACCCAAAAAAATCTAGACATGAACAATATAAGCAAGCATGCATGAAAGACTCCCCCTTAAAACTAGCCCTAGACAATAAAGAGAGAAACATGCTAAAGAGGGATTTATGAAGAAACACGAGAGAGGTAAACAAGGATAATAAACACATGCAACTAAAAATATAACAATGAAAACGTATCAAATCAATGAACAACCTTTTTCCAAATTTTAGAAGCATTCGTATTCCCTTTTCTAGAAGTGTTATTTGTTTTGTTTTTATGAAGATTTTGAAATTTCATGTCATTATTATCAAGATGATCTGTCAAATTGTGAATAACATCCAAAACATAATT
>NMUG010008058.1:0-11804 GCA_002855965.1 Monotropa hypopitys | reverse complement strand
TGAAAATCGGCTCTGCACAGGCGGGTACCTATCCCCGACATACAGGGAGACCGGTCCCCTATCAAAGCAGTAAGCTCCCCAAACTCCGCTTTTGGGCGGGTACCGGTCCCTTATATGTGGGGAGACCGGTCCCCCGGTTGAGCAACAGGGTACCTGAGTGGCGGGTACCGGTCCCCCATATGGTGGGAGACCGGTCCCTCCTGGGGTTTGCTGGCAGAATTTTGGTACTTTTTAGAGTATTCGGGTATGGACTTGGGATGTGTTTGGAAGGTATTATGGGCTATTTAAGGACTCTAATAAGTTGTTTAAAGATGGTTATCGATTCAGTTGATTTAATTTAATGCTTTCATTATTTTCTTGTCAAATTATATATTCATGTGGACTGAAATTGTAATTGTTTTGACAGGGACGTTTGAGGAAGGCATTGAGGCCTCACTCAAGGGCAAGGAAAAGGTTTGAACCAGGCAAGGAAAAGGTTTGAACAATGGTGCTGGTGAGTGTAAGGATGTGGTATCTTTAATTGTACGTTCACAATGTTGTTTTTAATTAACTATTTATTATGACATGAGAAGTTAATGGTATAATTGTTGTGTTAGAACATGAATGCATGATGAGTATGAAATGCATGAACATAAATGCATGATGAGAATGATGTGAATGAGCATGATGGCATGATGTGATGATTTGTATGGATATAAATGCTTGAGTTGTGATGGAAAGCATAATATGCACGTATAAATATATTGTGCATGCCTCCGTGGGATGAGTGGTGATTGTTGGCAACCAGAGTAAGTCCAACGGGTGCGTGGGACGTACCCCAAGAATGTGCGCGTGTCGTACGAACTACTACCTATAGTAGTAGCTATTTTCAGGGCATGGGATGCTCAAATCTTTTGAAGAAGGGCTTTGGCCATTATTTAAAGTATCATGCATGAGATGCATTGTGGAATGGAAGTCATAACTGCTCATATTTATGATTTTCTGTCACTAATATTACCTGTCTTCTGGAAGTTGAAAATATCATATTCACACTCTGTTTCCTTGTCTTTGGCTTGGAAATAGGTCGCAGGGTTAGTGGTCCACTACAAGGCTGGAGGTCATTGGATGCTTGGATGTGATTGATGGGCTGAGGTGGTCTTTTGGAAGATGTTGACTTGTGGCTCTTCTTAGCTTCCTTGGTAGATTGTTGTTATCTTTTGGTTTCAGAAGATTTATTATGAAAGTTTGTAGTGGTTTTAAATGTTTCTTTGATGCTTCTTCTTTTGAGGTTTGAGTACTTTAGCGCTATTGGGTTCATGTTTGAGGTTTACTTATTTTCGTTATTTTATGTTGACAATTCTACTTGAGGCTTTACTTAAATAAGAGGTCTATTAAAATTTTAAATTTTTATGTGTTTTTGGAGTTTGGGATGTTACATCAGCGGAATTGAATCACCATTGGCTATTATAGTTATTGTGATGAGCTACGGTTTGAGATGGGATGTGATGGTTTGATCAAGATGGATCATTGTGAAATAATTTATTAAATAAACCTGATAAATAAGAATTGGTAAATCAATATGGGAAATGGGATTTTGGCATGCGTTCAAATAAGGAGTTTTGGGGAAAGGGATATTGGAAGAAAAAGGTGAAAAGTTTTAAAGAGGATTCTTTACTAAGAAGAGTTTTATGATAAAAAAACATATGTTATAAAGAGTGATCCTTCGATATGTTTTACTTATCTTTATTGTTCATTTCTATACGTATTCACCAGTCGTCGTCGCTGATGCACGTTTGTGCTCTTTCTTTTAGGTATTGGAGGTTAGTGTCCGCAGTTCAGTCCAGTTCAGCTGTAGTCGAGTCGTGATGTTGTTAGTAGTGGCAGGGTGAGTCTTTTATTTATTTATTTGATGTATTTGAGAGATTGTTTATCTCTCACCTTGAGTCTGCTTTTAGTTTATTGAGTTGAGTTGTATCGAATTTGTTGTCCAGAGTTGTTTTTATTTATTTGAGTCTGTATCAGAGTTGTTGTATCATCTAAGATTTATAATCAGATATGTGGAGTTTATTTCAGTTGTCATGTAGTGAGTTGTGATTAGTTGATGTTGTAGCTACGTGTCATCTTTGGATAGCTAGCTTTACAGTTTTCAGGGATGAAGCGTGACAGTTTTGGTATCAGAGCATAGGTTGAGGGTTCTGTAGACTAAAGAGTCGAGTCAGCTGGACGTAGATATAGGGTGTTGGCGAGTCGGGTAAATTTTAGCAGTCTCTAATAATTATTTATTATTTGTGGTATTGGTCTTAGCAGATTGCTAGATGGATCGCGAAAAGAAAATAGCATCTTATGTATCGAAAGAGGTTAAGGGTAAGAAGCATTGCAAGTCAGAAAATAGAGGTGACGATATAGATAGATTTATATCTATGATGATAAAATATGTGGAGAGTCGAGGTAGTGATGAAGATGAGGAAATTAGAAAATTAGAACTTGTGGCATTAAAACAATTTAAAAGTTTGTATATGATAGAACGAGAGGGATCAAAAGGGGTTAATTGTGCGAAGAAGTGGTTGGAGAAAATGGAGAAGAAATTTGTGGAATCAATTAAAAAAATTAAACATGGAAATAGCACTATAGAGGAGTATGAGTTGAGATTTGAAGCTTTAGCCCAATTTGATAAAGAAATAGCAAAATCTAATACTAGAAAAAATGACCACTTCAGGAGAGGATTAGATGAGATAATAGTTACAAGATTTCCATATTTCCATATTTTAGGAAGATATCATATGAGAATTTGGTGAAAGCAGCAAAGAGAGTAGAAAAAAGTTCAAAAATTTTCGGAATATCAGAGGATGATAAAGGGGAAAGAACAGAAAGACAAAAATTTGGGTCAAGCATCAGGAATGCTGAAGTCAGAAAGAATATTAACCATAACGAAGTAAAGTAGTTAGAGTTCATAACAAGAACAAACTGTTATGTTCTTAATTTCGGGGACGAAATTTCTGTAGTTGGGGAGAATTGTAAGACCTATGTTGTGTTTTAAGGATATTAAATGAGTTTTAAAATAAATTTGGACTTAAGAAATAATTAAGGGAATTTGGAAGTTATGTGGATTTATTTGAGGCATTTAAGTTAAGATATATCCAATTGAGGGATTTTAATAAGCTTTAGGGACCAAAATGAAAAGATAAGAAGTCTAAGGAGAATTTGTGATTTAGGAACAAAAATTGAAATAGTCGTCTGAGTTGTCAATGGAGGAGAAGATATGGCTGAATAGTGAGATTTAGTATGCAACATGTAAGGTTGTATCAAAGCTTGGTTGCATGGATGAAATGTGGTGTGTACAAATTAGTTAGATGTCAAGAATTTAGGACTTTGCTGTACATGAATTGAGGTGCCATTGAGTAGGTGTCCCAGCATTCAGAGTATTTAGCTTAGGAATTATTGGATGGGAATAAAACTGATAAGAACTTTGTATACGAATATATAAGTAGTCTTAGAATCAATTATGTGAGTAACAATCCGAGAAAGTGAGCTTAAGAGAGAGAGAGAAGAGTTGCTCGGGTGAGAGTGAGAATTGGATTGTTGGTAATGAACCCACTTAGTTGCAAAGTCAATTCGAAGTTCTGAGAAGAACTCAGATATCGGTATCCAGATTGGTCGGGATACCGATATCCCAGAATGGGTGCAAGAAACGGATTTCCCAACTACGGTATCAAACTGTGGTATCCGAGTCAAGATTCAATTTTACTAAGTCTGGTCTTGCCAGCATCCTATTGTCTATCTAATACCGTTCAGTTTGGCGATGCCAGCACAATATATATTCATGTATGTATATTTTATAAATATATTGATAATACCGTTCAATTTGGCATTGCCAGCACAATATATATGTATATATATTATAAGTCTTCTTTTTTTGAATTTTCCCCTTTCTCGTAAAATCTCAAATAACAAATCTCGTGATTCGAATCACTAGCTAATTAAGTAACCATGTGGTTAGGATTATGGAAATAATTCGTGAGCCAAATTTTAATTGAATTGCTTATTATTCCTTCGGGATTATCAAGTCAAAAATCAAAATAATCAAATCAACAAATCCCGTGATTCGCATTACTGGCGAATTAAGTAATCGGGTGATATGGATCAAAGAAATAATTTGTGTCGGTTTTCACCGGATCACTTATTATTCCTTCGAGAATCTGAATTAAAAATAAAAAATATCAAATCAACAAATCCCGCGATTCAGGTCACTGGCGAATCAAGTAACCAGATGATCTGGATCAAGGAAATAATTTGTGAGTTGGTTTTCACCGGACCACTTATTATTCCTACGGGATTTTCAATTAAAAATCAAAAATATCAAATAATTAATCCCGTAATTCGAATCACTGCAAATTAAGTAACCGAGTGATTTTGATCAAGGAAATAATTCATGAGCTAATTTTTAATTGGATTTCTTATTATTCTTTCGGGATTATCAAGTCAAAAATCAAAATAATCAAATCAACAAATCCCATGATTCGGGTAACTGATGAATTAAGTAACTGGGTGATTTGGATCAACGAAATAATTTACAAAATAGTTTCACTAGATTACTTATTATTCCTTCAAAGATTCTTAATCAAAAATTCAAAACATTAAATAATCAATCTCGTGATTCGGGTCAGTGGCAAATTGAGTAACTGGGTCATTTGAATCAAGAAAATAATTTGTTAGTCGGTTTTCACTGAAGTGCTTATTATTTCCTTTGGGATATCAAAAATAAAAAAAAATACTGAAACTCTGTCTATTCAATAAATAAAAAATCACAAAATAATCTATCTTTAATATTCAAAATTTTCATAACAAATGCTGCCAATTTTAAAATAAAAAATGTATTTCAAAAACAAAGTACAAAAGTTTCATTCAAATAAAAAATCTACATTTAAACGAAACAAAGTGATCTCGATTCAAAATCCAAAAATGTAAATAGTTTATAAAAAATCAAAAAATCTGAATTTAATTCATTTCAATTCATGTAAAATTTCTATTTTATATTTTATCATTTCTTGACCGAGAAATCTTTGAATTTGATTAAATAAAAATGTTGATTTCGAAAATCAAGTACTGTAAGGGCGATATAGAGTGCCTAACACATTTTCTACTCGTGATATTAAATCTCTGAATCCAACTCTGGTATACACAAACCTAATCTTTTCAAAAACTGGTGACTTGGCATACCATAACTCTATGCCGAGTGATGACTCTAAAAAAGATTAACAATGGAATGCATCTTGTTTCTACAATTGCAAACTATTATTAGTCTGATATTTTCATTTCAAAAGCAAATTCTAACTATATTTTATTTTTAAATTACATGTCGCATTATAAGCCAAGAGAAAAGAAAAAGACTCCATGAGCGAGCAAGAGCGGATAGGAAAATTTTCGGGGCACGACAGCTAGCGACTCCGATGGGGACGTTCAGAGGATTTCGACTTCTAAGTTTTTCAAATCAACATTTAACTAAAATTTAATTATTTCTCGGCCCATTACTAATATCAATTCAATGTGATATTTTCAGGAATAAAACATGATATGTTGTGCTAAAAAATGTTATGTTGCGCTAAAAAATCCCTGCAGTGCCAAATAAATGTTTGCAATTTATTTATGTTTATTCTTGCAAAGGATTCCTTTCATTTTCAAAAAAAAACTGCATTGCATTGCATTGTTTTCTATGCATCATCATCATTACATATTCGAAACAGAGATCATGACCGCCCAAATAGATGTGTCCTTATTTACCCTTGGGGGTCTGAAGTAAATGACGCATTACCTATATGGTAGCTGTCGTCAAAAAGGGCGCTCCAATGAAATCACAGACTAAAGATGATTTCCCTCACGAGGCCAGAGGTCTAAAGATTTCAGAGTCATTAAACCTTTCAACCCTAAAAGTCACATGCTGCATATAGAAAGCCTGAAAAAGAGTCAAAAGTCAAAATCCTCTCTTTTATTACTAGGAAACATATCATGATGAAGGGAACCCGTATATGCATCTTGTTAATATCTAACAAAAAGTTTTTCAAAACAAAGCAACTGAAAACAAACATTCTTAGGGACAATGGCTAAAGTAGACTATGGACTTGTCATATACCATTTTTAACCAAGCATACAATTCGAAATACCACCCGGGACTATACGTCTAACGATAGATATTCAATTGTAACTTAAAAATTCAAAGTCCATATATCTCCAGAATCTCTAAGGATCTCCTGTTATGTACTGACTTAAGTTGAGTGTTGTTGGATAGGTAGAAGTACAGCTCGTCCAGTTTATTCACAGTCTCCACCAAGAAGGATCACCTGATCATTAGCACGAGCAATGACAGAAGTTACTCAGAACCGTACACATCAAGAGCCGGAAATGGTCCACGTGGAGGATTATTTAGCTATCTGGCGAAGTGTGGAAAATCTCCAAGCCATGGTTGATGCTCTTCCTTCTCAGTGTCAAAACCCACTTTCAACTCAGCCTGCTGGGACTGAAGTATCCTATTCACACTGACTATCACTCAATACTGGGGCACTGCCTGCTCAAGTAACATCAAACCCTGTCATTCTGCCACTTCCAGGAATGATTCATACTCTGCTAGTTGGGAGTTTCTCATCTTACCCTGCAACAACTCAACCCGTATTCCAGTTAAACCACCCGTTGTGCCAACTCTACCAGTTCTACCTCACATTCAAGAAGACTTGGAAAGTCATCCAGATGACGTTCCCATGAGAAATAAAGTTGACTCCCAGTTAACCCAGAAAGTCCAACAGTTGGAGTAGGCCTTAAAATCTTTACGAGGTCCCAATGTATATACTTCAACTAGTTTTGAAGATTTATGCTTCTATCATGAGATGCAATTGCCACCAGAATTTAAGATACCAGATTTCTCCAAATATGATGGGACTGGAGAATCCATGACTCATTTGTGTCTTTATGTTGGGGCACTTTGCGGATACCCCAATCCGAAAAACGATGATGCACTTGTTTCAGTATAGCCTGATAGGGACAACAACACAATGGTTTGCTCATTTGGATCTTAGACGTTTCCAGTCCTGGAAAGAATTATTCTAGGAATTTGTTCGTCAGTATCGCCACAATATAGAAATGGTGGTAGATCGACTCTTCTTAATCCGGATGAAGTAGGAATCCAGAGAATCTTTCCGAAAATATGCTCTACGATGGATGAACCATGCCTCTCAAGTAAACCCCCATTGGTGGATTCTGAATATGTCCACTTATTTGTTCAGATATGTAAGGGCATCTACTATGAGAAATTTTGCACCTCCATAGGGAGGTCACTTAATGAAATCATATTTTAAGGGAAAATGATTGAAGATTGAATCAAAATCGGAAAAATTCTAGACCCCTATGTCAGAACAGAAGAATCTTCAACTTCACACTCTACCATGCCCAAACAGCCACCCCAGAAGAAAAAAAAGAACCTGAAATCTCAACAGTCATCCCTGTTCTAAAACAAAGTCATCCTTTTTCCTTACAACCCAGATATTCTAACCATTCACAAGCACAACCAGTCTATTATCCATATCAACCAGCACCTTTCCAAAATCCTAACAATTTCTATCCAACCACATCTTTTTAATGTTAGACTCTTCATGTATTCCCAGAAATTCATCTCCATTCTTCTGGAAAAGTAAGGCCCTCATCTCATCTATGTTCTGGTCTTCTGGAACAGCTCAAGTCATCTTCCAGAGAATCACGTGGCAGTATCTGTTATGGTAAGGTCTACCGGGAAATTGTAGTCCATCTACCGAGAATTCACGCGTGCGAAATGTTTCCCTCCATTTTCCTTTTGAAATTTTAAAAGTTTGTTGTATCCTTGCCTATATATAGGCATCCCATTTTCTATATGGTGTAAGAGAATAATTTGCTAATGAGATTTGAATATGTGAATTCTTCATAGTATCAGAGCCATGTTGATTACCATTATATCCGAGAACAAGTTCTTAACAAGCAGATGCATGTCAAATACATACCCAACAATAATCAAGTCACTGACATTTTTACCAAACCACTGCCCACTGCTCGGTTTAAACATCTACAAACCAAATTAATGGTTCGATCCAAAACTCACACATCAATTTGAGGAGGACTGTTAGACTCTTCATGTATTCCCAGAAATTCATCTCCATTCTTCCGGAAAAGCAAGGCCCTCATCTCATCTATGTTCTAGTCTTCCAGAATAGCTCAAGTCATCTTCCGGAGAATCACGTGGCAGTAACTGCTATGGTAAGGTCTACTAGGAAATCATAGTCCATCTATCGGGAATTCACGCATGTGAAATGTTTCCCTCCATTTGCCTTTGGAAATTTTAAAAGTTTGTTATATCCTTGCCTATATATAGGCATCCCATTTTCTATATGGTGTAAGAGAATAATTTGCTAATGAGATTTGAATATGTGAATTCTTCATTCAAAACTCGACCTCCCAAAATATCTATCCAAGAAACCCATCATTGTATCCCTAAAGAAATCCAAATAACCATACTTTCATTCCAATAGCCATACCAATATCAGAGGTATTTCAACGCCTAGGGGCCTAGGGACATCTAAACTATGTTCCTGTTTGACCACCACCTAATCCTCTTCCTCCCCATCACTAAGCGGATCTACAATGCCTATACCATTTTGGTCAAACCGGACATGATACTAAAAACTATTGGATGCTAAAACATAAAGTTCAAGACCTAATTGATAGAGGATTGGTCAATTTAGAAGACGCTAAGTTGGTACCAAATGTGACCACCAATCCGCTCCCAAATCACCAGGGAGTCAACATGATTACTGAAGGAGAAGATGAAATAAATCCTCACGACCCCATTGGACCGCCTAGGTCCATTGTCTATTTCAATAAATATCCTATGCAAGGAGAACTCGTCATAGCTATGGCAGGATATCACAACTGGAGAAATTCACGCTATTCACTTCGAGGTGGTTGGAGACCTCGGAATGAAAACTCATATATCAGATAAAAAATTTGTTTCTATAGGGTTTACCAACGAAGAAAAAAGGAACAACTAAGAAAAAAGGAACAACTGCTTATTACTAAACAAGTTCCAGTTCCAAGTATCTTGCAAAAAGATGAAGATGACACTACCACTTGGATTATTCAATTATTTGGCGATATGCAAATAGCCACTGTCGATTCTTCATCATGCAACGAGATATCTGAAAGATTGCATGACACTATTCGCTCATCTTATCTAGGTGAGAAAATTCCATATTAGACTGCTCAGCCAGTTCACAGGGCTCACAAGTTTTGGTAACTTGCTGGGAATAAAAAATGGGTCTGTTTCCTGTGTGTTGTCTCTTGACTTTCGTTTGTTGAAATGTGTGTACTTGGTTTATGCCTGTAAAATATATCTTGTCAAGTCTTTGTGTATGATTCAATAAAATAGTTTTACATCCTGTTCATTTATTTCTCTCTATTGTAAAAAAATGGCCCAAATATTAATCAAAATTTTATAAAAAGAGTTTTCAAGAATCCGAAAATTCATTCTTTTGATCCAAATGACCGAACAATCTTTGCACACAAAGAATAAAATTTTGACATCGAATTGGATTACGGCCTAATAGGAATCAAAATTGACATCTGCACTGGGGATGAAGTCCGAGAATAAATCCAAGACATGGTGAATAAACATGAAAATCATAAACCCCAAATTTCGAGGAAACAGAAACTATTAATCTGTGAACTGTAGAGACACCACTGAAGTTAAAGATTGGAGCTCATCTAGACAAATATCAAAGAGTTGAATTCATCGAAATACTCAAAGCTTATATAGATATGTTCGCTTGGTCTTATGAGGACATGCCGAGATTAAATATGTTAATCGTAGAATATAAACTTCCAGTTGACCTGACTATGAA
Organism: Monotropa hypopitys; assembly: GCA_002855965.1. Lineage (NCBI taxonomy): Eukaryota > Viridiplantae > Streptophyta > Magnoliopsida > Ericales > Ericaceae > Monotropa > Monotropa hypopitys. Next base: position 1,914 of record NMUG010008058.1, on the reverse strand, counting down.
GTCTATCAAACAAAAGCTAAGACGATTTCGACCTGAGTGGAGTTTGAAAATCAAAGAAGAAGTTATTAAGTAGTTCAACATAGAATTTCTATGAGTGGTCGATTACCCTTAATGGTTGTCAAATATAGTCATGGTGCCTAAGAAAGTCAGAAAGGTCTGCATGTGCTAGATTATCGAGATTTAAACAAGGTCAGTCCAAAGGATAACTTTCTTTTGCCTCACATAGACATTCTCGTAGACAATAGAGCGGGTCACGAGATATTTTCATTTATGGATGACTTTTTAGGATACAATCAGATTCGAGTAGCACCCGAAGATCAAGAGAAAATGGCCTTTCTTACCCAATGGGGAGGTTTTTTGGTTATCAAGTCATGCCATTCAGATTGAAGAATTCTGGCGCTACTTACCAAAAAGCCATGGTCACGTTGTTCCATGACATGATGCATAAAGAAATAGAAGTCTATGTGGATGATATGATTGTGAAATCTCAACAAAGGCAAGAACATCTTTTCAACCTCCGACGCGTGTTTGACCGGCTATGCAAATATTAGTTAAAGCTAAATCCAACTAAGTGTGCCTTTGGAGTAACATCTGGAAAATTGTTGGGATTTATGGTCAGCAAGAAGGGCATCGAGATAGATCCTGCAAAAGTTCAAGCCATCTTAAAATGCCGATACCAAGGGGAATAAAAGAAGTCCGATCTTTTTTGGGGAAGTTAAATTTCATTAGCCATTTCATATCTCAAATGATGCAAGTTTGCGATCCTATTTACTGGCTATTGCAAAAGAACGCACCTCAAGAGTGGACTGATGATTGTCAAGAAGTATTTGAAAAGATTCAACAATATTTGCTCAAACCACCCATCCTAGTCTCTCTGCAGCCTGACAAACCACTTTTTTTTGTATCTCACAGTGCTTGATCATTCCATGGGATGTATGTTGGGGCAATTGAGAGAGGATGGACGCAAAGAATGTGCCATTTATTATTTGAGCAAGAAATTCTTGGCATATGAAAACAATTACTGGGCATTGGAAAAGACTTGTTGTGCTTTGGCTTGGGCGGCCCATCGACTCAGACAATATATGATTCATCATACGACATATCTTATCTCTCGAATGGATCAACTAAAGCACTTGTTCGAAAAGCCCACACTTTCCAGTCGAATAGCGATATGGCATATGATTTTTTTAGAATTTGACATTATCGTTGCCACACAGAATTCAGTCAAAAGAAGGGTTATTGCAGAGTATCTCGCAGAGAATCCATTAGAGGATGAGCAGCCAATGGAGCCATTATTCCCAGATAAAGAAATATTCTTCTCCCAAGCAGACGAGGAAGGGGATTTACTTGAATGGAAGCTATTTTTTGACGGTGCCTATAATCATAAAGGAGCTGGAATTGAGGCAGTCTTGATATTAGCAGAAGGAACTCATTTGCTTGCTACAGCCAAACTTGTATCCGGGGAAGAGTCTATCATCACCAACAACATGGCGGAATATAAAGCATGCATTCTAGGGTTACGAATGGCCCTTGAATACGAGATCTTTGAATTAGCAGTATATGGAGATTCAGATATGATCATACACCAAAGCAATGAAACATTACGGACTAGAGATCTGAAACTTACTCCCTATCATCGAAAGGTTAAGGAGTTACGAGCAAAGTTCAAGCAAATCAACTTTATTCATATTCCACGGATGGAAAAATTATTTGCAGATGCTCTAGTCACTCTTGCTGATGCTATTCATTTCTCAAACGAAGAAAATATTCCGACTATTCAAATTGAGCTCAAGGACTCACCTGCATACTACACATTAGTTTCAGAAGAAAAAGATAGTCAACCTTAGTATAATGACATAACACGATTCATGCAATCTGGGGCATTTCATGATGGAGCAATTGCAAATGATCAAC
>NMUG010008057.1:0-11805 GCA_002855965.1 Monotropa hypopitys | reverse complement strand
GGTACTTGAAATTGAGACTAGTTAACTTGGAGTTTTTAATTATTTTATCATCTGTGGTTGCGTATTAGTTATGTTTTTGAAATTTTATTGGAGCCATATTGTAGATATTTACTCTGTGGGATGATATTAAGTAGTGATACATGTCCAGATTCTCTTTCTTTGCATAGTTTCTAGAATGGGTCGTTACAAAATATCTACCCAAATCAAGTGCGGAAATAAAATGGAATGAGAAACATCACATGCAACAAGCAAATGAATAAGTTAAGGTTTCCAAGTCCAAGTACATAAATAAAATCCGGGTACACGAATTTGAAACAAAGTAGGAAGCAACAGTAAATAGAAAGTACCAAGAATGACACCCAAGTCCTCCGAGCTCCAAAACTAAGAAGCCGAGTCAGTACCTAAAAATAGAGGGTTAGGCGATTGCCTAGTAGAGAAAATCTACACCCAAATGTTTTCCAAATTGGGACAAAAGATGCGAGTGCGAGATATAACTAAATATGCATGCAATGAGGACCGTTTTCATAGTTTCCAAAATCATATCCAATTTCTTTGTAAAATACTTATACAATGACTTAGTGACTTTTCTTTCCAAAATGCTCAACTTGACGAATTCACGGAGAACGTCATATATTTGAATTTCCATCTCAACCTTAATAAAATTAAGGAAGACATAAAAATAGTTTTCCGCGTCTTCTCGTCTTGGCGAAACAAGGGAGTCCCGTTCAAATATTATTATTGTAGATAAATTAGGTTTCGACTTTTGTTCCGCGGTAGAAGCTCTTCAACTAAACTACCCGTAGTTCCTCAGAATTCTCCTACCTTAGGGAGGGCTCCAGTGGACCCCCATTGCACAATGTAGTGAGTGTTGAGACACTCAGGGAACGAAATTCTCGTTTAATAAATATAGCCAACCCAACGTCTCTATCATATCTTAGCCAATTAAAACATTAAATTAGAATTTCTATTTAGAAATCCAGGATTAGGGCATCCATACCTCCTAATCACCATAATTGACCAAAACATGGTTTTCTTTCAAAATTGATTTCCAATTTCCTTAATTCAAGTGTCCTTAGGATCATAGGACCACTTTTCAACAACTAATTTCAATGTTAGACCATTTAATTTCAAAATCCCAAATGACCTGAACTAGAATTTTTACCAAAAATTAGGGGTTTTGCAAATTGACATGGGGATCTCGAAATTAAACTAGTACTGAGTCTATTGAACCCCTTAGGAGCATAAACCCTCAATCAATTTGTGTGAATTTTGATCCTACAAACCTCAACTACGAAAAATATTCTCAATCTATGGGTTTTAGAGAGGGAGAAGCAAGCAAACCAAAGAAGGAGACAAGAGGAGTAGAAAACTCTACTTTGAATGAGCAAAACTCACAAACTCTTGATGATGGGATCTTCAAAGAGCCACGATCTATGCACGTCAATGCGGAGAGAATGACGACCTCTTCGTCTTTAGAACTTGAGATTTCCTCAAAATCCAAGCCAATCTCTTGGAATCTTAGAGAGAAGAGAAAGTTTTTTGAATGGGAGAGAGATAGACGGAAGAGAGAGAGAGTCTGCTGGAGCAAGAATGAGGGTTTTAGACACAAAGGAAGTATTTATATCGCAGCGCAAGGACCAAATTACCATTTATTAAATATCCCGAACAGTCAGATTTTTAAAGCTTGCATTACCGGTAATACGGGCTTGTATTCCCGGCAATGCAGAGCTCTCGACTTCCCCAACTCCTGCACAATACACCGCATTACTGAGAGTTGATGCTTGCATTCCCGGTAGTCCAGACCTCTGGACTTTCCTTCTCCCGCAACCCCTGAACTCCCGCAACGAATTTTTGCAATTACCCTCTCTTCTACCGGGAATTAGAGGCCTCCTCTCCAGCATTCCCGCATGGACTCCCGCAATGCCCTGGCCTTCTCTCGGTAATTGAATGCTCTACTTCTCCCGGGAGTTGGCTTCTTCTCCTTCTCCCGCAATTCCCAGCCTTCATTACCGGGAATTGGGGCTCCCGCAAAATCTCCCTTTCCTCTACCGGAAATTGAGGCTTTGCCCACCCCCTTCTTCCGGGAATTGGGGAAGGCGCAAAGGAGTGGCCAAGGAGTTTTCTTCCGGGCGTATGTTCTTCGTCCGGATTCCGATTCGCACGATTCAAGTTGCATTGGATTCACAACGAAATTCTCTACGACATTCTATAATCAACCATATCCATGATCAAGAGAAGATTTTGAGATTAGAATCAATCAAAGTCCATAGAATAGAATTAAAATTTCTAATTTTGATTCAATAAATTTTCAACCGTTACATCTCATACCCCTTAAAAGAATTTCATCCTCGAAATTTACATATGGTAGAGGCAAAAGGGAAACAAACCAAGGAAAAAATACAACAAGATAAGATGCGGGGGAAGAGAATTACGACAAAATCAAAACTATTTGGGGTACTTCACCCTCATTTCATCTTCTCGTTCCCAAGTGGCTTTTTCAATGACATGATTGGACCATAAAATCTTCAACAATGGAATAGTTTTGCCTCACAAAACTTGTTTCCTAGAATCAAAGATGCGAATAGGTCGCTCTTCATACAATACATCGGCCTCCAACTCCACATTATTCCAATTGATCATATATGAGGGATCCGACATGTATTTTCTCAACATGGACACACGGAACACATCATGGACATTAGAAACATTGGCCGGCAGTGCCAATTGATACGCTACTTCACCAATCTTCTCAATAACATCAAAAAGACCAATATAGCGGGGATTGAGCTTCCTGTTTTTTCCAAAGTGGGATATCCCCCTTCTAGGAGAAACTTTGAGGAACACATGGTCACCAACTTTGAAAGATAGAGGGCGACGGCGACAATCAGCATAGCTCTTATGCCTACTTTGAGTCGTAAGCAAACGTTGACGGATTAACTTGATCTGCTCAGTGGTCTGATGAGTTGCTTCATGACCAAATACTGCAGACTCACCAACCTCCAACCAACGGTGCCATACTGATACTCGACTGATAACTAGTATTATAAGCAAATTCAACCAATGGAAGGTGATCCACCTAACTACCACCAAAATCAAGAATACAAGCACGGAGCATATCCTTTAAATCTGAATGGTACGCTCAGACTGACCATCAGTTTGAGGGTGAAATGCGGTGCTGAAGACAAGCTTCGTACCAATGGCTGACGCCATGAAGACGAATAATCTCCCGAACATATAACTTGCTCAACGAATCCAAAGACTGAGAGATATGGATCGGCAAGAAGTGTACACTTCGCCAGTCGATCCACCACAACCCAAATGGCATCAAATCTCCCCGGAACCGTCGAAAAACCAGTCACAAAATCAGTTGTCACATGCTCCTACTTTCATTCTGGCACATGCAATGGTTGCAACAACGCGACAGGTTTTTGATGCTCGGCCTTAACTTGCTCACAAGTAAGGCACCTAGATACGAACCTAGCAACATCTCATTTCATTCCCGACTACCAAAATTGACGACGAAGGTCATGATACATTTTTGTGCCATCGGGATGAACAACAAAAGAAGAATGGTAGAACTCATGAAGGATCACCTCACGACACGAAGCAAAAACAAACAATCGACCATGAAACTGAATATTCAAATCAGCATAGGCCATCCATCCACGACTAGCCTCACCAGTAAGGAACTTCGAACGATAAACGGTAGCCTCCTCGTCACTAGCTTGTGCCTCTATGACATTTTGAGATAGAACAAAATGAATCGTCATATGGCATAAGGTAGCTTGAGGGCTAACCTCCCCAGAATACACAAGATATGGTTGGAGATCACCAACCAACTTCCAATCGCGGATGGCTAAGCTGGCCAAATGAGAAGACTTCCGACTAAGCGCATCAGCAACAACGTTGGCCTTCCCAGGATGGTACTGCAAATCAAAGTCATAATCTTTCAAGTGTTCCATCCATCTTCGTTGACACAAGTTGAGCTCCTTTTGAGTGAAAAGATATTTTAGGCTCTTATGATCTGAGAAGACCTCAAACCTTTCGCCATATAAATAATGTCTCCAGTTCTTGAGAGCAAAAACAATAGCTGCCAACTCAAGATCATGTGTTGGATAATTACGCATGTGGTCCTTCAATTTCCTAGGACCATATGACACCACCCTGCCTGCCTGCATAAGAACACAACCCAACCCGTCGTGCGATGCATCACAATACACAGAATACTCGACACTCCGCTCGGGAACAATAAGGATCGGGGCAGAAGTCAACCTCCTCTCCAACTCTTCGAAAGCAGACTCACAAGAATTATTCCACTCGAAACGAATACCTTTTCTAGTCAACGACCTAGTAAGGGGAGAAGCCAATCGAGAGAAATCCAAAATGAACCGTCGATAATACCTAACAAGACCCAAGAAACTCTTGATCTCGAACACATTGGTAGGACGTGGCCAAGACATCACAACCTCAATCTTACTAGGATCCATAGACATAACATCACTGGAAACCACGTGACCCAAAAACTTCACTTCCGGGAGCGAGAACTTGCACTTGCTAAGTTTGACATACAATTGATTCTCGCGAAGAAACTCAAGAACAGCACGGAGGTGAACCTGATATTCCTGCTCCGAAGCAGAATAAACTAGCACATCATCAACAAACACCACCACGAAGGTATCCAGGTATGGATGAAAAATATGGTTCATGAGATCCATGAATGTAGCAGGAGCGTTGGTCATACCGAAAGACATGACAAAAAACTTATAATGGCCATACTTGGTCTGGAAGACTGTCTTAGGAACATTCTCTGCACGGACAAGTAGATGATGGTAACCTCGGAGTTGATCGAACAAATCATCTATCCTAGGCATAGGATACTTGTTCTTTACGGTTACCCGATTCAACTTTTGGTAATCAATACAAAGACGCAAGGAGACGTCTTTCTTATTGGTAAAAAGAGCAGGAGCTCCCCAAGGAGACGAAATAGGGCGAATGAAATCCGAGTCCAACAATTCTTGCAACTGCACCTTCAACTCTTTCAACTCAGCCGATGTAAAACGATAAGGAGGGACAGAGATAGGGTAAGTCCCTGGCACAAGATCAATAGAAAATTGCACGTCCCTTTCGGGAGGCAATCCAGGCAACTCCTTTGGAAAGACATCCGGAAACTCAGATACAACAGGGGGCATGTGACACTCCAGTCTAAGGTGTCAATTGGAGTCCCAGAGGGGAGATCCAAGTCAATGGACAAGTCCCAAATCGCTTGGTGGATGTAAGTTGTGTATGCTATAAAATAATAGATCATGAATCTACCTTGCACAATGCCTTTTAAAGCCGTGCGAGCGTCAAAGCCCATTGGAACATTTCAGTTAAGCGTGCTCGTCCTGGAGTAGTCCAAGGATGGGTGACCCCTTGGGAAGTTCACTGGGACTTGGCGGCCAAAGCGGACAATATTGTGCAGGGCGGGGGCGGGTCGTTACATATGGTATCAGAGTCTGCACCAACGAAAAATGTGAGATCGGAGGAGAATCTTGACCCCACACGAGGACGTGTGGTCCAAGTGGGGGAGATTGTGACACCCCAGTCTAAGGTGTCAACTGGAGTCCCAGAGGGGAGATCCTGATCAGTAGACAAGTCCCACATCGCTTGGTGGATGTAAGTTGTGTGTGTTATAAAATAATAGACCATGAACCTATCTTGCACAAATCCTTTTAAAGTCATGCAGGTGTCAAAGCCTATTGGAACATCTCAGTTAAGCATACTCATCCTGGAGTAGTCCAAGGATGGGTGACCCCCTCGGAAGTTCACTAGGACTTGGCGGACAAAGCGGACAATATTGTGTAGGGCGGGGGTGGGTCGTTACAACGCAACTCTATGGGATTTAATATATAAGTATATATGTTATATAAATCCTTATTTAATTACTAAAAAATCTTCTTAACAAGGAATAATTATTATTTCACTTTCTCTGTTCTTTTATTAATATTTTATTAATCAATTTAATATATTTAAGAAATTGAGACGGGTGTTACAACTCTCCCCCCACCTACGAAATTTCATCCTCGAAATTAGGATACGTACCCGATACGAATAGATATGGATACTTTGTCCTCATAACATCTTGTCCTTCCCAAGTGGCTTCTTCTATGCTATGATGTTTTCAAAACACCTTCACCCATGGTACCACCTTGGAGCGTAAGACTTGCTCCTTCCGATCTAAAATTTGCAATGGTTCTTCGACATAAGAAAGATCCTCACAAATCTCGACCCCTTCGTCTTGCAAGATATGCGATGCATCCCCAATGAACTTGTGAAGAGCAGACACGTGAAACACATTATGTATTCGAGACAACTCCGAAGGTAATGATAGTCGATATGCACAAGTGTCAATCTTTTCTACAATTTAATATGGCCCAATATACATTGGCGCCAATTTTCCCCTACCTTTATAACGAATGACTCCCTTCCAGGGAGAGACACGATTGAAAACATGATCACCAACCTCAAACTCTAGATCTCGCCGGCGATTATCAACATAACTCTTTTGTCGATTCTTGGCAATCCTCAGTCTTTCTCGAATCAATCTCACTCCATCTGCCAACTATTGAATTAATTACAGACCCAACAACTGGTGTTCCCCAACCTCACTCCAACAAATAGGCGTATGTCACCGCCTTCCATACAAAGCTTCATAAAGAGCCATTCTAATACTAGACTGAAAGCTGTTCTTGTATGCAAATTCGATCAATGGAAGATAATCATCCCATTTTCTTGAAAATCCAGCACACAACCCCTCAACATATCCTCCAGGGTTTGAATAGTTCTTTTCGACTACTCATCGGTTTGAGTATGGAAAGCCGTACTGAACTTCAAGGAAGTTCCCAATGCCTGTTGCAAGTTACGCCAAAATTTGGTTGTAAATTTTGGATCCCTGTCACTCACAATGGACACAAGCACCCCATGCAAATGCACAATCTCTTTAATGTATAATTTGGCATATCTATCAGTAGAGTAAGTGGCACGTACTAGTAAAAAGTAAGTCGATTTCGTCAACCGATCCACTATTACCCAAATAGAGTCACACCCTTTGCTGCAACTCGGTAATCCCACCACAAAGTCCATTGCAACATGCTCTCACTTCTATTCGGGTATAAGTGAATTCTGAAGTAACCCCGCAAGTCTTTGATGTTCTACCTTTATCCTTTGACAAGTCAAACATTTAGCCACAAATTCAGCAATATCTCTCTTCATCCCCTTCCACCAAAAGTTTTCTCTCAAATTTCTATAAAGCTTATTGCCACCCGGATGCATGGCATAAGCCGAACAATGAGCTTCTTCCAAAATACTATTCTTTAACTCAAGGTCGTTTGAAACACACATCCTTGAACCAAACACCAACATACCGTCATCCCAGATTTTAAATTCTCTCTGCTCCCCATTAAGCACTTGTTGTCTGATCTTCTTAAGAATATCATCAGAATCTTGGCTTACCGAAATTTGATCCACAAAAGTTGGATGCACCGAGAAACGAGCTAAAATCGCATCACCATCACCCATGACTAACTTATCATTCAATTTCTCCACTTTGCAAAAATTCTCAATCCGTGCACATTTGACACATGATAGACTTCTAGCCGATTTCTGACTCAACACGTCGGCCACCACATTGGCTTTCCCCGGATGGTAGTGAATCGAATAGCCGTAGTCTTTGATAAGCTCCATCCACCTTCGTTGTCTTAAATTCGATTTTTTAGTAAACAAATACTTGAGACTCTGATGGTCGGTATAGATCTCATAAGTTACTCAATAGAGATAATGACGCCACTGTTTTAATACAAAAACCACCGCAACCAACTCCAAGTCCTGAACAAGATAATTCAACTCATTAGGCTTCAACTTACGAGAGGCATAAGCAATGACTTTACCCCTCTGCATCAACACACAATCCAGCCCACGCAATGAAGCATCACTATAAATCACCATGTCATTAGTACCCTCTGGAACAGATAATACTAGTGCAGATACAAGCTTCTCCTTCAGAATACAAAAGTTATTCTCATACTCTTCCGACCAAACAAACTTTACATTCTTCCGGATTAATTTTGTGATCGGGAAGGCTATAGCAGAAAATCCTTGAATGAAGCGGCGATAATAACTAGCCAAGCCCAAGAAACTCTGAATCTCTGACACATTGGTTGGCCGCTCCCAACCTACCACAACTTCCACCTTCTTCGGGTCCACACGAATTCCATCACTGGAAATAACATGACCCAAGAAAACCACACTGCTCAACCAAAACTCACATTTGTTGAATTTTCTGAACAATTGATTTTCCCGCAACGTCTGAAGCACAACCCACAAGTGTTGTTCATGCTCCTCTTCATTACGAGAATACACAAGAATGTCGTCAATGAAAACCACCACAAAAGAATCAAGATAGGGTTGGAAAACCCGATTTATTAAATCTATGAATACGTCTGGAGCATTTGTAAGCCCAAAAGGCATAACTAGAAACTTGAAGTGACCATATCGGGTTCGAAAAGCTGACTTAGGTACATCACTATCTATGGTTTTCAACTGATGGTATCCCGACCTCATGTCAATTTTCGAAAACACTATTGCCCCTTGTAATTGATCAAATAGATCATCAATTCTAGGTAGAGGATATTTATTCCTCACCGTCACCTTATTCAACTGACGATAATCTATGCACATTCTCATAGATCCGTCCTTATTTTTCATAAACAAGACAGGTGCACCCCACGGAGATATACTGGATTGAATAAAATCTTTGTCAAGATAATCTTTCAGTTGCACCTTAAGTTCATACAATTCCGCCGATGCCATTCTATACGGCGCAATGGAAATCGGACTAGCCCAGGCTCCAATTCTATGGTGAACTCAATTTCCCTGACCGGCACAATCCCTGGTAGTTCATCCGGAAACACATCTTCATATTCCCGCACTACCGAAATATCAACTATACATACTTCTGATTTCTTGGTATCTACTACATGAGCCAAATACCCCTGACATCCCTTACTCAACATGGTTCTAGCGTCAATACATGATATAAGTTGGGTCTTACCCAAAACTTTCTCACCAAAAATCTTCACTTCTGCTTCACCCGGAATTTTAAATACAACCTCCTTCCGAAGGAAATCAATCACCGCATGATGAGATGACAAAAAGTCCATTTCCAAGATGGCATCAAAATCTACCATCGGTATACGAACCAAATCCACAAAGAAAGATTTCTCCCCAACCACAAACTCGCAACTCGGGTAACACAAACTCACAATAATGGTTTCACCCATTGGAGTTGAAATCGATAAGGCACAAGATAAGGAAACTGAAGTCTTGCCCAACATACTACTAAAAGATGTCGACACAAAAAAATGAGTAGCACCCGAATCAGGCAATATATGATCATAATGCCTGGCCAAAAGAAAAGTACCCGTGACTATATCTGGAGAAGCCTTCGCCCCCTGTCTAGTCACCGCAAAGACTCTTCCTGGCATAGTATTTGCGCCTGCACTCTTACCGGTACCCACAGGTACACTTCGAACAGAAGAAGCTGCTGGTCCATTCTGTTTTGGACACTGCGGAGCCTTATGCTCTCGCTCCCTACAAGAGTAGCATTTGAAATTCGATGCACCATTATTCTTACCCGTACAGTCTCTAGCCAAATGACCCACTTCACCACACCGAAAGCATCGCCCGGCATCACTAGTTCCGCTAGCCATTGACTGATTGCCACCACCACGTTTGTTCCAAGTGCTGCCCGACTTGGATCCACCAAATTTCTTTTTTGAAAAAGATTGGTTGCGCTCGCCTTTGGAAACACCACTCACTAGTGGTTCTACTAGACCACTTCTCACCAGACTTGCTTTTCTTCGCCCAGTGTTCCATCATATCATCTACATCTCTTCCAATCTTTCTAGCCATATCAATTAGATCAGCGTAATCCCTTTCTCTGAAAGAAGTCAATCTAGTAGCAACATTGGCATTCAAACCATGCCTAAAACGTTGACAACGTCTCTCATCCGTACTCACCAATTCAACAACAAAATGAGATAAAGCCGCAAATTTTGCCTCGTACTCTGTCACGGACATAGATTCTTGCTTCAAGTAGAGGAAGGCGTTCTCCTGATCCAGTCTGTATGTCGCTGGACAATATTGATCATTAAAGCCTTTCACAAACAGCTCCCAAGTCATCACACGGGGAGCTACAACAACTTCCCCAATCACCGGCATCGTCACCTGCCTGTTGTATGCCTCCCACCAAAACAATGCTTCTCCCTTCAAGTTAAAGGTAGCCAAATTCACCTTTTGAGCATCAAGTACACCCATATTAGAGAATACCCTCTCGACTCCTCGCAACCACGCTTCTGCCAATGGGAGAGATACTGTCCCCTCAAACTCCACAGGACAGAGGCGTAAAAAACGATCAAGTATGTTTGTGGCGGCCGCACCTGCCTGCTGATTCTGTTGCCACACATAAATGCAACTTGATTCTCCAGAAACTGGGCCATAGCGGCCTCTACTCTCTATGCATTAGTCATAACAGGAGGATTCACCAGTGCCGGAGGTTGATTTACCTCTCCTTCTGCAGTACCAATCGAAGCGGCATCCTCAACATGCTCCATAGAAAGTGAATTCAAACATCAAAGTTCACATTATCATCACAATACTTAGTATTAAAAACTCACAACACTAGAAAATATCATATGATATCATGCACCTACATTTGACACCCTATAGTTTATTTACAAGCCTTGTCCCTAAACACAACCCTAGACTCGGATTCTGATGTATTATGCTTTTCCGACTAACTTCCCAAGACTTCTCATTTGAAAATACGCTGATCAGGCGTTTTTCAAATTATATTTCGAGATAGTCCATCGGGTGTTAAAGTAACACAATAGTTTCGAAAAGACATGACAACTATCTCACTCTCACTCTCACCTCAAGAGACTTTTCACCCTAAGTCACACCTATTCCAAGGATCTTACAAACCTACAACTCTGATACCAAGTTGTAACGACCCGTCCCGGAAACTATGCAAAGAAAGGGGATTCGGACACATGTCGCTACTTAATATCATCCCACAAAGCAATTATCAACAATATGACTCTACATAGAACCCAAAAACATAACTAAATATGCAACTGCGAAAGATAAAATAAATAAAAACCCAACGGTAGCTAGTCTAAAAAACAAGTACCACTAGGACCCAAACATGGTCAAAACAGAATTTCACAACTATAGTGAACCACTATGCTCCAAAACAAAACAAGGTCAAAACAAAACAAGGTCTCACTACTATCTACTGCTACTGCTCGTAAAAAGAGAAAGGAACATCAACTCCCCAAAAGCTAACATCTCAAACTTGTTAGACATCACCTAGCACATCTGGACCTGACTTGTAATGAACCGCTATACTCCAAGATCTGGATATGAATGCCAAACAAAAAGAGAGACAAACAAATACAGGAGTGTCAGATATCAATTAAATAAATGAAAGTTACATATAAATATTCACGAGACAACAGACGTAGGAGTTGTGATTTATTCCTCAATTAGTTCACATACAAAATGATAAAATTCACTAGCACATTTAATAAATGAAGTGTGCGTCCCTTTACATCTTCCATTCATTAGATATGTTTATTATATCTCTTTGATGGTTTGATACCAGCGTTACAGGACTAACCCGTTGGATCCCAGGACTAACCTCCGTCAGCCAAGTACGACTTTATGTAATAAATGACAATTAGATACCAACGTTACAGGACTAACCCG
>NMUG010008056.1:0-11805 GCA_002855965.1 Monotropa hypopitys | reverse complement strand
GGAAGTTTCTGCCTTATTGCACCCAACAGATAAGCCACTTTGTTTTCTATGTTTGCCATGCTAAAGCCTTATGGCGTCGAAGAAGTATTCTAACAAATATCAAGTAGCCTTCGCTCCTAGAGCTTCGGTCCACCTGTTCTGGGAGAGAGATGAGATACCGAGTGACACAGACTTTTCCCTTGTGTCGCTCAACACCCTAGAGCCCGGGCAGGATCATACCCACGCCCCTTGTAATACTCGTTCCCTTATTTCTAATAAAAGAATTTATTTTAATGTTTTGCTTAAATCTTGAAAAGTCAAGTTGCATCTTAGAAGGATATAGAGTAGACATTTGTTGGTAAATGCATATTAGAAATTCTTGACATGTCATGACATGTGTATGCTTTTACATTGTTGGTAACTGTCTTTGAGTTCATTCTTTTTCTTGGGAGAAGTGACGATTGATAGTCATATTTAAGGTTAAAAGTTGCTTTTCGTATTCTGGGCTTGTAAGAGTTAACCTTGGAAGAATTACGGTGAAATTGGTCATTTGGGATTTTAATTTTTGGGTGAAGATATCTATACCAGCCTTTGCATGATACCGATACGAGGAGCATGCATTTTCCAGGAGTTTTTAACCAGAGAGTTGTGATACTGATATCATGGCTGACATGATATCGATATATGGTGTGGAGAAGGACTGAGGAGTTTGATCAGTGAGCCGTGATACCGATATCAGGGTGTTGCAGATATCGATATTTGGAGAGGCGTGATATCGATATCATGTCAACTTCTTCTTTATGAAATTTTGGCCAGTGTGTTGTGATATCGATAACTGGGTGTTATGATATCGATATCTGGGTTTTCGGCAAAAAAGTTCTGTACTTCGAGTTTTAAGTGTATTTGAGGGCAATTTGGTCATTGTTATGGGGTAAGATGGTTTCTTAAGACCTAATGTGTATTAGAGTTAGGGAAAAATATGATTAGCCTCCATTTGGTTGTTCCTAACCTAGAGAGAAGGCAAGTGGGAGATAGAGAGAAAGTAAGAGATCTTGATCGATTGAAGACTTGGGGTCAATCCATGACGTTTTTGGAGAGCTTGTCGAACGTAGATCATCCTATGAGGTATTGATTTTAGTTTTGATCGTTCCCTTGAGTTGTATTTTTGGTTATGAGTGGTTCAAATCTAGGGATTTTAGAGTTTTGGGTTTTCATGTTCATGGGTGTAAGAGTTGCATTTTTGTCCATCAAATCCATGAATGCGTGTGTGTATTTGTGATGTCTAGATTTCTTAAAAAATATGGATTGAACTTGCATGATTAATCGTGGATTTGGTGTGTGTGTGAATCGTGTTGAGAAACGATGTTGCGTTGTCCATGCTTGTTTGGGGATTCATTACTCTATTGAGTTTTTGCATGTATATACATGATATTGTATTTGGAAAGTGTGGGTACGCATATGTGGGTGTGAGTGATTCATGAATCCATCGGGTGGTATTTGTTCAATATTATTCGTTATATTGATTGTGCGAGATTGATTTCAGGAAAAGAAACGGTGAATCGAGGACCAGAAATATAATCGGTGACATCCTCTTAAGAGGCAAATGTGAGTGTATGAGGTATTCAATTTCAATTGTACATTGTTTTATGAACTGTTAAAGTTGGCCTTACGATATATATATATATATATAGTCCCTTTCCTATCAGGAATCCCGCAAATTGCTTAAGTTACAGACTACCATCTTTAAATCGAATTTTCATAATCCGAACCGTTCAATGTATTTAAAACGTGTTGATAAAGGTTCCTGTGAGAAACAATCAAAAAAATTGCCGGGAAGGGCATCATCTGGACAGTTTTTTCATGAAATTTTAGTGAACAATCTGTATAAAACTTGCTCGGATAAAGGCCTTCCCGGTTATGTTTTTTGATCATTTTTGTAGGGACCCTAAAAAACACCTTCTAAACACATTGAACGGTTCGGATCGTAAAAATTTGATTGGGAAGTGACCTAAAATGCTTGGTCCGTAACTTAAGAAATTTGCGGGATCCCTGATAAGAAAGGAACTATATACATATATATATATAAAGGTGTCATTACATCATATACAAAGGTGGCCTTAAGGCATTTATAAAGGTGGCTTATGGGCAAATCAACAATTTATCAAGAAGGTGACAGAGGGCGCCCTAATCCTATCAAAGGTGGGCTTCGGCCAAATTAAAGGTGGGCTACAGCCAAAATCCTTTTAAAGACGGGCTTCAGCCAAATCATTTTAGGTGGGCATCCACCAAACCATTTTTCAAAGGTTAAAGTTGGGCTATGGCCAAAGTTTTTGCAAAAAACCTTCTTACTTTGGAACTTGAAATTCTATATCTTACACTCTGGTTTCCTTATATTTGACTTGAAAATCAGGTAGCAGGGTTTTACAGTCCACTACGAAGGATTGATGAGATTGCATTGCTTGACTTCGCTTGATTGAAGGTTAATGAGGAGTTTGCATATCTTAGATAGTTCTCCTTCTTTATGTCAGTTTTATTGCACATTTGGGATTCTTATGCCTTGATGTTTAGAGTAGCAAGTTGGTAGTTTGTTTTGAGACATTGTAATTTGGGATGCATGGTTTTACTTTAATGCATGTCCTTGATGTATTGCTCTTTAAATATTGTTTTGTGTCTATGTTTGGAGGCGTGGTTAGTGGTGCATATTGAGGTTGTTAGATTGTTTGAGAAAAAAGAAAAAGAAAGAAAAAATTTATTCCGCAACATTTTGGGTTTTATTTGTTTGAGATGGTGTAACTTGGTATCAGAACTCAGGCTGTAGATTCTGTCTGGGGGCCGTGTTTGGAAGTGGTAAAGCACTTGAAGTTAGAGTTATGTGATAAGTTGTGGTGATATTTCCGGGACTATTATGTGTCTTTTTGACACCCAAGCGACTTACCTTGGGGTCCGATTGAAAGAATGCCTGATCAACATTATCTTCTAGTTGCAATTCTTGGGAAGTTAATTGGAAAATCATAGTTTAACGGAATGCCGGGGTTAGAGCTGAGTGTGGGAGATGGACGAGTAATGAACTATAGGATACTGAGTCGTGCATCTAGGACGTTAGAGTGTTTTTGACTAACGCGTGAGTTTTATATCAGACGCTTGTTTCCACCATGTTTGTTTCCTTAGTGTGTGGCAGGAAAAAGCAATGGAACAGAACAATCAGCTGAGTAAAGGGGGAAATCCAGTGTAATCAGTACAAGATAAGTTACTCCAATTCTCAAAGAATAATGTAGGTGGTATCATAGTTATAGAAGGCTCATTGAGGCACATGCCTAGGTGCAAGGCACTACGAGACGCGCCTTGCGTGCCTCATGAGGTGTGAGGCATAGAAAATTGAAAGAGGCACAGATTTTAGTTTGAGACGCGCCTAGGCGCGAGGCTCACAAAAGGCGTGCTTTTTTGTTTTATGGAAACAATACTTGAAGTTCTAAAAGTGTATTGTTTTACTTTGTCGTCATCGTTGTTGCTAGTTGTTGGCTTGTTGTTGCTTCCAAAGTCTCTCTCTCTCCTTTTGATCTCCTTCATATCTATACGCATTATATCAATATATGTATATAAATTACAAATTACATAATATATTATACTAGCGTATGACCCGTGCCGATGGCACGGGACGACAAAATAGAAAGCACAACACAATACGTAAGGGTACGATAAAACTTCGGACATTAATAGTACATTCGGCACTTTGCAGTGTTTTCGGCACACATGATTATTGACGACACTCGATCTGTGTTTTTTATATAGCTCGTACCGATAGTACGGGGCGACATAATAGAAAGTGTAACACAATACCTAATAGTTCAACGAAATTTCAGTTATTAGTAGTGTCTTCGACACTGTTTTGTGCCTTCGGCACTTCTAAGTGCCTTGCGCTGAAGAGTAACTTCGACACTGTACATATAATTCATGTATTACACTCTTGAAATATTATGTACAACAGTCCCAAAGAATTGAAAACACAATGCAATAAATAAAATGTTAAAAGAATAAAATTAAAAAGACTTCAATTAACTTTAAAATGAAATTAATTATTTAAAACAAAATTATAGTTAATACAGAATTAAACAATCATAAAAAATATTGATTACAAAATTGTAAAACGGTTGTATACTCTGCAACAGCGTCAACCCAATTATGAACCTACAAATAAAATTATTGAAAAAGTTAATGTAATCATCATAGTAAAATTTTACAAAAAAATTATTATTGACAGAGAATAAAAATTACCTTGTTAATAAATCCTCATCATCGCAATCTAACCGCATGTATCATCCCGTACTCTTTAGCGGCTGAATCCCAATTGTATTAAAATTAAGAGACTATTAAAAATTACCGTATGAACACACTAAAAATATAATTGTAACACCATTCATGAATTAAAATTCTTTGTCGACAAATGTACCTCGTTTACTGTAATAATACTTCAGGATACACAATGTTTGTCATTGAAGTTGTATCTTCGTCCGGGAGAAAAACACTTATGCAATTTCCAGACGTGCATCTAGATAAAGCTACGTATAGTTGTCCGTGACTAAAAACTGGCGTCCGCAAATCAACCCCGACAAATTTTAAAGACTGTCCTTGAGATTTGTTAATAGTCATTGTGTCACGACCCATCCCAGAATATAATAAAACATATATATCCTGGCAATGAATCTGTGACTAAACAAAGCATCAAAACCAAAACCCAAGTGGAACAATAGAACTATCTTACTGAAACAACATTTATTAATATAGCAGCGAAAGTACTGAAAACTCAAATCTCAAATCAACTCCATTAAATCTAAACAATAATAACCATCAAGACATCTAACACAAGTCTAAGGAAATAAAACCATAACATCATCAACTCTCTCTCTACTAAAAGTACCAACAGTCTCGACAATAATCCCCATTATTCTAAAGGAGAAATAACTAAAAATGAGATCTCCCAAAAAGGAGTACCAACAGCTATCTTCTCTCCAATAGCTAATCCTCTTGGCAATTGGCTTGCAGGTGAACCAGCTAAACTCCCTTACCTGGATATAAATTGCAAAACAGACAAGCAAAAGATATCCAGGAGTGCCATATACAACCGTCATATATGCACTTTGATATGTAAAGAAAAACTCAGTGAACAAGTAAGGTACAAGTAAAGAACAAGTAACCAAGGGGTTGTGTCTCTCCCCAACTATCACGTAAGCACATAATTATCCAGGGGTTGTGTCTCTCCCCCACTATCACGTAATCATGCCATTGTCCATACTTCCATGTGTTTCGTACCCATAGTACCTCTCTCTTAAAAGTTCATTTATGTATTAGTTCTCTTCCCAATTTCATTCATATTAAGCAAGGGTGCCACACTTGCTAAGGGCGAACAAATCGAGCCCAGACCCCTATATCTCGGCCTAACATCTATCACAAGCATGGTCAGGGTCAATCATAGACTTACCCCTATATCTCGGCCTAACAACTCATTAGAGTATGCCCAGGGTAACTCATAACTTACTCTCTTCTTAATACCCTCATATCTCGGCCTAACAACTCATTTGAGTATGCCCAAGTTAATATCATTTCTTTCTTCTCTTAGATCTACAAATCATATTTACATGTCATATTCCTTCCAAGTGATATCAAACAAAAGATATATAAATCTCTACATATGACAACAAGATACTAATCATGCCCAATACTTACAACAACAATCTACTAATCAGGCCCATTGCATAAACAACACATATTTTCTCTCTTATCCATGCTTGCATGTAAGTAAAGCAAAACAGATAACTTCACGCAAGTACCACTTATGAATCATGTGAATAAATACAACAAGTGTACGTAAACTAACTCACAATCAAAATACATATATAGAAGGGCATCTACACACTCACCAAGTATGTGATCTCCCAAAACGAATTACTTCTTTACTGTAGAAGCTTTCGGCACCTCACCTGTAGTTAAAAATATTTAATTAGAACTTAAAACATCTTAATTTATCAAGAATTATGCTTAAATACCCTCGTCTAAGTCAAACACAACCTCCCAAGGCCTAACTTTATTTTTGGAACAGACCACACCGTGACCGATTCCCCTCCCAGGCGCAACCGGTTGCGGTCTGCCCCACACGCGACCGGTTCCCCTCCAAGGGGCAACCGGTTGGGGTCAGCCTCACACGCGACCGGTTGCACCCTTCTTCCGACCGGTTGCCCATTAAGCACAGAGGTTGCGCACCCCAGCAGACTCCAGCGCGACCGGTTACGCTATGGGGTTTTCAAAACTAGGGTTTTATACAAATTGGGGGTTCAAAATTTGTTTGGGGATCTTGAAATTAAAGACAATGAAGGTCAATTAAGACTCATAACAATATAAACCCTCAACCAATTTGGGGTTATTTGAACCCACAACATGAACCACAAAATTTCCTCATCCTACTTAGCATGTGAAGGGAGGAGAAAGCAAACCACCAAGAGAGAGATAAGGGGATAAGCAACTCTACCCTGGAATGGATGGAATACAAGAACTTACACAACCCTAGGTGAGGGGTTCTTCACGAGCACACGAACAATGCACGCCACCGTGTAGTCCTCGGCCTCCTCTTCAACGTTTGTGAAGACGAAAATCTTCAAAAGTCTCTCAATCCCTCACAAATCTAGAGAGAAGGGAGAGAGAAATGGAAGAGAGAGAGAGAGGAGTTCAATTGGGAGAAGGAGAAGAGAGATAGGGTTCTGAATGAGAAACAAGGGTTTCTCCCTTTATATGTGTCCTCAAAATATGGACAGAATGACCAAAATGCCCTTAATGAACTTTCCCAAAACTCATCTGCCGAAGCAGTATATTGATATACACTAGGTTCTGCACAACCTCAAGGGTTGCATTTCAATATACATGGGATTGTATATCGAAATGCATAACTCACTGATCAAATTTTGTAAAGGAACATATCGATATGCAAGGGGAGGGCATATCGAAATACAAACTCTATTGGACAAGATTAATGAAGGAGTATATCGATATGCACCCAAGTGCATATCGAAATACAAATCCTCTGCATAAAATTTACAAAGGAGCATAACGATATGCAGAGAATACATATCGAAATGCAAGGCTCTCTACTGAAAACCAAAGAAGGATCATATCGATATGCAAGAGATGCATATTGAAATGCAAAGTCTACTGCTCAACAACAACAAAGAAGTATATCGATATGCATTCATTGTATATCGACATGCAACCTCAAGACAGGCATATCGAAATATACCTTAAGACAAACACATCGAGATATACCTCATATCGAAATGCAATAAGAGCATATCGAAATATGCAAGAAGGGCAAAAGAACAGTGGGTATGCCATATCGAAATGCTGAGAAGGGCATATCGAAATGTTGGGCCTTTCGATACACCCAAGGGGTAGTATATCGAAATACCAGCAGAAAGTGGGGATTTGGTGTGAGGCCTTCGGGCCTCCCAGCACTCGCCCGACTCCACACGAACCTTTCCAAAGACAACCAATAGACACGAACGAAGGATTTGCTTCCAAAAATTTACGAAATAAATACCAATTGGAGTATTTTTGCATTTAAAATCAACCAAAATCAAGCGAATGGAATTAAAATTCCAAGAAATCCTTTATTAAATTCTTAACTGTTACATATATCAATTCCGATTCAATAGTTGCCAGATTATTTATCATATAACGCATACTATCATGCAAACACAAAAATATCACAATGATGAATACATGAACAATGTAACGCATTTTCATACAGACATGCTGAAAAAATAAATATATACCTGCTGCACTTTTGACTTCACCAATCGTCACAATCCTCATAACTACTACTGATAACTGATTCCGTTGTGAACACCGATCCGCTTTGTGACCAAACCCATTGCACTTGAAACATTTGAATACTCGAGTCTTCTCAACACACTCCCTCATTCTATGGCCTGGAGTCCCACAATTGAAACATCTCTTAAGAAATACTTGTTCTCTCACACTCAGTTGCTGATTTACACCCAGCTCTTGTTTCCTTCTCTCATTCATAATCTTAACACTTCTCATTGTCCCTGCTGTTACATTGAATCGCTATATGCCCTTTTTTCATTACAACCAAGACATACTACTTCATCTACCTTGTAAATACAATCTCTCACTCAATGATTCACAAATTCACATCTAAACAATTACGTACCACTTGCTGATTATTAAACATCAACCAATTTCTACCGCTTAGCTTCTCTTGCCAATTATTATGTTTTAGTACCACTACTCTCATCACCAAATTTTACAGCATGGACCTTATCACAATTTACGTTGTCACTACTAGATTTCTGTGATTCAGAGCTTTCCAATTGACTTCTCTTAAGACAACAATGTTGTTCCGCTAACTCCACAATATCATTTTCAGTTTTTTTAGTCGTGTTCACCAAATCTACAGAATCTCGCTCTCTAAATGAACTCAATTTAAATGCCACACTCGACGTCAAACCATTCTTAATCTCCAACATTTTTTCTCCTCTGTGTTCACCAACCCTATAGCATACTTTGATAAATCCACAAATTTCACCTCATATTCTTCCACACTCATATTTCCTTGCCTCAAGTTTGTGAACGTCACCTCTAGTTCACACCTATCATTTTCCGCACAAAAATGGTTTCTAAAACTCTCAACAAACGTCCCCCAAGTCACATTCCTACGTACTACCGGTTGTACTCCAAGTACCGGAGTAGTCACTTGCCCTTTTAAAGGCATCCCACCTTTTCCTCACTCCACTACTAAACAAAAAGACCGCCAATACCACTCCCTGCTCAACATCTACACTCATAGTATTTAAATTAATTTCACACTTTTAAGCCACTCTTCAACCACTCTAGGGTCCACTATACTCTCAAACTCCACACTTCACAATTTCTTAAACCGTTATAATATACCATTTTTTGTACTCTTTTCCGGATTATGAGCGGTCTTCCACTCCATAAAAGAATCATGTGTCTCGGCTAATTGAGCTAGTGACACCATCAATCTATCCTCCTCCCCTATTGATTGTGGAAAACTTTGCTTGAAAAGTTGTCTAACAAAGGTTATGATTTAGTCTATCAATTAAAGATTTGGTTCTGATATTATTTCGTATCACACCTGAAAAGTAGTTTGGTTTCAGTGGTTGCGAGATTTCAGAAGCAGCTTGCATGATGGAAATGGCAGTATTAGTCGAAAGGGGCGCATATGACTCTCATTAAGAGCACTTTGTCAAGCTTACCCACATATTTCATGTCTTTATTTATTATTCCAGTGTCAGAGATCAAGAAGCTGGAGACGATGCAGAAAGATTTATCACCTTGTTGATTGGAGTAGAGTTTGTCTTCTCTATAAGGAAAGGGGTCTGGGGATGAGGAGGTTGGTGATTTTCAATCAAGGTTTTCTAGGGAAGTGGTTGTGGAGATTTGTGTGCGAAAGGGTAGGTGTTGGAAGAAGGCGACGTGTGTCAGGTATGTGACAAATTGGGGAGATTTGTCCTCGGAGGTGGTTCGGGTGCCTTATGGGGTGGGACTTTGGAAGGGTATCAGAAAGAGGCTGATGGAGTTTTCAAGGAATACTAGTATGAAGGTGGGGATGAGGACAAGGGTGAAGTTTTAGGAGCATGTTTGGTGTGGCGGCAGTAGATTGAGAGACTTACATTTTGCTATATTTCAATTGGTGATGGATAGGGGAGCAATGGTGGCAGATTATCTTAGGAGGGATGAGGATAGGGTGGTGTGGGATATTGTTCTTTGATGGTAGTTACAAGATTGGGAGATGGATGATTTATTTGTTCTTTTGGGTAATTTATATAATTCTAGGGGTATGGGGATTGGGGACGATTGTTTGAGATGGACATCGACGCCGGATGGGTCTTTCAAGGTGAAACCATTTTACGAAGTCTTGGTTGGAGGTACTAATATCTAATTTCGTTGGAAATGTATTTGACACACTCGGACTCCAATCAAGCTAGCTTTCTTCTCATGGTATGTGGCAAAAAATAAGATTCTTACCATAGACAACCTTAATTGATACGGACAAGTGATTGTAAATCGGTGTTGCATGTATTTGAGTGATGGTGAATTATTGACACACTTATTCATTCTCCAGCTGCGTAGGAGCTTTGGGCTACTGTGCTTGTTTGGTGGGGTATGTTATGGGGTTTTAAAGACTTGGTGATACAGTTGATCCATGGTTTGAACTGGGCTAGAGTGGGAAAACGTAGACGAAGGCTATGGAGTTTGATTCCACTTTGTTAGATGTAGATTATTTAGACAGAGCATAATCAGATATTTTGATGGGGTGGAGAAGTCTGTGTTTAGGCTTAGGAGTCCTTTTCTATATAGTCTGCATAGTTGGGAGTCGAGGGAAAGAAATCTTACTCATATTTAATTTCTTGATATATTAGATATTTTTGGGGTACAAATTGGGTATAATGGATATAGGTTTTGGTTTTATTGATATAGGTTTCTCCATATTTAACCACATGCCTCTTTGATGCTTTTTATAAAAAATTTATTGATTATAAAAAAAGAAAAGTAAATGACATGGCTCTTTGTTTCTAGCATAGGTATGTGTCTCCAAGGGACTTCCCTTTATTTCAGAGTTGGCACTTGAATTACTCCTTATTACGCTTATTGTCCTTTCTATTCATTTTTTTCTATAGGCATGTGCAGAATATTTGTCTCTATTTTCTTCCTTGTGCATCTTTTAATATGTGAGCTATGGTTATCTGTGGTTGCTAAGGTGGTGCTACTTGGCTGTTTTTTGGGGTTTTACCTGCCAGATTGCCATCTACTTACATAGATCTTATGCTTATGTGAGATAGATCCTGAAGGAAAATACCAGGCACTTGAGAAATATGGAACTGATTTGACCGAGCTTGCTAGGCGTGGAAAACTTGATCCCGTTATAGGTCGTGACGATGAAATACGTCGGTGCATCCAAATATTATCTCGAAGAACAAAGAATAATCCTGTCATTATTGGTGAGCCTGGTGTTGGGAAAACTGCAATTGCAGAAGGGTATAATCTCTAATGCTTTGTTTCATCTTCCTTTTTTTACTTTTCCCCATATGTTTTTGTTTGTGGTGGTGATGCGGAGTTCATGATATTATGTTATTCACTTCTGGTCGAACCACTAAATCTCTTTAAATTGCTTCACTAGTGTAGCATTATATATCAATTCAACCTTTTGTTCTATTATACATTACGGACTACCTGTCATTTTGAGAGGATTATGATCTTGTATTTGTCACTGCTAGAGTAAGCATGACTAACAGGGATACACAACACGACATGGACACCTCGACACGTAAACAACGAGGTATCATCTATGTAACGATCGCATTCTAAAGAATACACACGTAACGTGTTCGTCTTATAAAAACAAAATTAGGCAAACCTGTGTTTTGGTTTTTGAAGAATCATGGTTTGAAGTGTTGCTAGAGTGCGGATGAAGTGTCTAGTATTAGAACTTTTTGCTTACATAAGGTTTTAGGAATTTCGGTGTTCGACACGCCACACCTCTTCCGTGTGAGCATGTGTTCTTCTTAGCTAGTAGGCAACTTTGCCCATCTTCTAATTCCTTCAAGTGTTGTTTAATCCATCCTAGAATTGAGGATGAAAAAGTCCATTCCACTATTAGGTGTATGTGCGATAAGACTCTATGAGATAGAGTTAGGAACGAAAATGTGAGAGAACGTAACACCCTTTTTTCTGTATTGATAAAACTGTTTTAATTATAATATGCAAAGCCCTATGTATACAAAAATAAAAAAATAA
>NMUG010008055.1:0-11803 GCA_002855965.1 Monotropa hypopitys | reverse complement strand
GATCTTTAGGGACTCCGGGATTCATGCCATCTTGTGGATTATGGTTATACGGGATGTACTTGATCTTTAGGGATCCCGCGGTATATGAAGAAGAGAATAAAATGTTTATGGGATATACTTGTAATGAAATCCCCTCGTTTAGGACACTTGAGAATATTGGAACAAATGTGAAATGATGAATGGAATAGTGAAATGACAAATGAGTTTGATAAATATGCACTTCTCAGATACTTGATTTTAGTATTCTTGGTTAGTATCCTCACTTGTATGTTGGCTTGTGGAGTCACCTTGTAGGGGTCGGATCATTACTTTGCATCGTCTCATGCATGTTGCTCTCATTTTTCTGGACATACACACACTCGTTCACACTAGCTTAAGACATGCTTGTCGATAGATATTTCCCTACTTTAGCATGACACGCTCCTTTTTTTAAAGGTTCTGCAGGTAAGAAACCAATGGTGAAGGACCTTGAAGCTCCTTGAGTTAGAAAGTTTCAGCGTCTTTTGGACCTCCTGTACTGTTTTATTAAAATACCCGGTTTGTGGGTTATTTGACCTTATGGCATGTAATAACTAAACTTTGTTTTACCTTCTCTTCTACCTATTCTATGGTTTGAACTATGGTTTGATATTTCCGCATTCACTCTCAGATTTTCGGTAAACTTGTAATGGGATGTGGTTGGTTTGTAGACTTTTGTTTAATGATAGTGATCCATGCTTGTGTCCCCATTTGTAAACAAATAGTATTTTAATGTTATTAAAAAAATTGTTTGAAAATCCGGGGCGTGACAACTTGGTATCAGAGCTTTTGGTTTCGAAAACTTAGGCCTTTGGGGAGACTCTTAGTCTCTATGGGTGCATTGAGTTTGAACTTTATATTTCATGGCATATGTGTGTGAGCATTGAGCATTGCATTGGTAATGATCCATAGGTTGGTGTCGGTTAAGGAGGAGAGCCGCGTGCATTGTTCCATTCTCTGGTTGTGTTCCTGTTTGTAGATTCCATTGAATATGAGAATCCTTTTTATAGGATTTAGTTTACTTCCCCTTGATTGAGATCGTGTTTGGTTAGTTGAACTATCCATTTGAGCCGTGTCATATACTCTATTCTTATGGTCTTCGTGATCCTTTGTAGAATGCCTCCACGTCGCAATATCGCTTTGGGAAGAGGTCGTAGGAACAATGTTGAGGAGGCTCACAGCGAAGAAGTGGATGATCACAGAGTAGGTGTGGAGGATGTTGTACCTCCTGCTATCCCAGTTCCTGCTCCAGAGGGGCTAGTCGCTCCTGGTCAATTTGCACGAGAGCTCGCGGCCGCCATGGTCGAAGCTAGTCGGGGGTTTGCCGCTCGTAGGGGTAATGCGGGTGACTGCACTCTTGATGCTTTGCGGGAATTTAGGAGGATGGCTCCTCCCAAGTTCAATGGGGAGGGTGAGCCGCTCGAGGCAGACCACTGGTTGGTAGAGATCCGGAGGGTGTTTGACACCTTGGGCATCACGGAAGACAAATTACATATCACTTTTGCATCCTATCAGCTTTCGGGTGAGGCTATTCTTTGGTGGAGTTCAGTAGTGGAGATGAGACGCGCTAGTCTTTTAGCCGGTGGAGATGCCGACCCACAGGCTATCTTGGATCCCATCAGTACTATGACATGGGCATACTTTTTGGCAATCTTCGAGAACCAGTACTTTCTAGAGAGCTACAGGGATCATCTGAGAGAGAAGTTTGAGTACTTAGAGCAGGGGACGATGTTTGTGTCCCAGTATACTTTGAGATTCCAGGCTCTATCATGGTTCGCGACGGACTTGGTCAGTTCGGAGGAACAGAAGTGTAAGAGATTCGAGAAGGGTCTTCACCCCTCTATTCAGCGGATGGTCATGGGTCACCGGATTAGAGTTTTTGCAGATCTTGTGGATTGCGCTAGGGCAGTAGAGCCCAAGAAAGATCATCATCAACAGAGGGACTTCGCATCGAGGCCAAGGGTGTGCGAACCTCGTCGACAAGGTTCCTACTCTAGCTCTTCTTCTTCGGGGAGCTTTGGGAGGAAGCGGTCACGAGAGCAGTCTCGCTTTTCCCAGGGTCAGAGATCTCAGGCTAGTTCAGGTTCAGTGCAGGGGTCGAGGGTGTGCCATCGGTGTCATCAGCCAGGACATGTGAGAACAGATTGCAGAGCACCAGTTTGCTATGATTGTGGCCAGGCGGGACATGTGGTTAGAGATTGTCCAGAGAGGCGTAGCGGTCATGGTGATGTGAGAGCACAGCAGCAGCAGGCACAGCAGAGGAGTGGACATCAGCGTCCACACCAATCAGGACCTTCTGGCTCAGTCCAGGCTTTCCGTTCTAGAGGAGTTCAGACTTCTGCCAGACCCACACAGCAGTCTCAGCATAGAGGAGGACACCATTAGGGTCCGACGACTCAGGGCAGAGTTTTCGCCATTCCGACCACTCCTACTTCATCTGTGTATCACCAACAGCTAGAGTCGTCAGTAGTGCGGGGTATGTTTCTTGTTTATAATTCTTGGGCCAATGTACTATTTGATTCGGGTGCATCACATTCATTCCTAGCAGCATCCTTTGTCCGTGCATTGGAGTTAGACTCAGACGTTTTAGATCCACCTATGTTCGTTGATACTCCGGTTGGGGGTCGGGTTCGTTTAGATCGTGTATGCCGAGATTGTGAGTTGACTCTCGAAGATCACCGGTTTACTTTCGATTTCATTGTCTTGGAGATGTCCGGTTTCGACTTGATTCTAGGGATGGATTGGTTGTCTACCTTCCATGCCCACATTGATTGTCATCGACGCAGAGTGCGATTGTTCTCTCCTAGAGTACTTTACTTCTATGTGTATGGTGACCGGAAAGAGTCCATTGATTATTCCTTCCATGATCTGAGGGATCGTGAGTCCATCAGTTGTATGTTGGCTAGTCTTAGCCTTGATGACGATTCTTCCTCACGTGGGGAGTTGCCCCCAGTTGTTTGTGAGTTCTCCGATGTATTTCCGACAGAGCTACCTGGATTACTGCCTAGGCGAGAGGTGGAGTTCTCCATCGATCTACTACCCGGTACGTCACCGATTTCAGTTCCACCTTACAGATTCGCGCCGGTAGAGTTACGGGAGTTGAAGTCCCAATTGCAGGAGTTATATGAGTTAGGCTTCATTCGGCCTAGTTCTTCACCTTGGGGTGCGCCAGCGTTGTTTGCAAAGAAGAAAGATGATTCGTTACGATTGTGCATTGATTACCGGAAATTGAATCGAGTTACCGTGAAGAATAAGTATCCTATGCCCAGGATAGATGATTTGTTCGATCAGTTACGTGGTTCTACATGTTTCTGCAAGATCGACTTGCGTTCTGGTTATCATCAGTTATTGGTGCGGACAGAAGATATTCCAAAGACCACATTTCGTACTCGTTATGGTCACTATGAGTTCGTGGTCATGCCATTCGGTTTGACGAACGCTCCAGCTACGTTCATGGATCTCATGAACCGTATCTTTCGTATCCACCTCGATCAGTTTGTTGTAGTCTTTGTCGACGATCTTCTCATTTATTCGGCTTCAGAGGAAGAGCATCAAGTTCACCTTCGAGTTGTGTTAGAGTTGTTGCGGGAACATCATTTGTACGCCAAGTTGAGCAAATGTGAGTTTTGGTTACCGGAGGTAAAGTTTCTTGGGCATGTTGTGTCGCATGGTGGAGTTTCGGTAGATCCAAGTAAGATTGATGCAGTTTCTTCGTGGCCCCGTCCTCAAAGCATTTTTTATGTTCGTAGTTTTCTTAGTCTTGTGGGCTACTATCGGCGGTTCGTTCTAGATTTCTCTCAGTTAGATGGACCGATGACTCGTTTGACTCGGAAGGGTATTCCGTTCTCTTGGGATGAAAAATGCGAGTTGGCTTTCGAGGAGTTGAAGCGACGGCTTACTTCAGCGCCTATTCTTATTGTTCCCGAGCGAGGGATTGGCTATTCGGTCTATTGTAACGCATCACACGATGGTTTGGGTTGCGTCTTGATGCAAGGAGGAAAGGTAGTTGCTTACGGTTCACGACAGTTGAAGATCCACGAGCGCAATTATCCGACACACGATTTGGAGTTAGCGGCGATCGTTTTCGCATTGAAGATGTGGCGGAATTATTTATAAGGTGAAAAGTTTGAGGTATCCTCCGACCATAAAAGCTTGAAGTACTTGTTCACGCAAAAGGAGCTCAACTTGCGGTAGAGGCGAGGGGAGGGGAAATTCTAATAAAAATATTAAAATTTATAAATTGAGAAACAAACTCTCAATTGAGCCCCCAAGATTCGAATAAAATTCAAAATGAATTATATAATCCCCTAAATAGTTTATTTAATAAATTTCACGATATCTTTTATAATTCTTAGTATTTTGAATTTGATTTATAACATTCTGAACCATTATATAAAGGGAAGGGGGGTCGGAGCGATCCACTTAATTAGTGAGAAAAATCCCTAACTACTACCATGTATGCATATGGTGTGTGTGTGTGTGTCCAAGCATCTACATGCAAGAAGTGCCAAATAAATATCAAATAAAACCACAATCGCATGATATGAGAACACATCCTCAAGACACAATATGACTGAACATGCACCATGTCATGAATGCAATCACAAGTCCTCAAATCCCTACAGATACAAGATGAAGGCTTCCAAGGTCCAACCAAAGCGAAAACAAAGGACAACACGATGCCTAACCTCCACCTATAGAGTAAACAATCCCAATGGCCTACCAAACGATCCATGGGATTACATCACCTAGCTATCGCTCGCTAGGTCTATCCCAAGTCCTCTACCAACTCCTAACATCAGTATGGATTGATTTCACTAACAACTTTTCTTCCATCCCACACTTAGCACATGTTAAGAGATTCTTAGGTGTTTCCACATATTCGACTTTGAGATTATTCAATTGATTATTACAAGTTTCCAATCCTCTCAACCTTGAAAAAACAAGGGATTCATATGTTAAGTTTGATTCACTCAACCTTGACCAGAACAAGAGAGTTAAGTATATCAAGCTTGATCAAAACAAGGGATAATCATTGTGTTAAGCTATTCCTAGAACCCACCCACTGACGTTTCCATTCAATATATACCGAGACTTACTGGGAAATCGTATCTCCTCCTTTGACCAAAGACTTGTTTCTTAGGGCCTCATCCGTCAGTGATCTCTAATCATATCGTGACTTACGGGAACACATATCTCCCACTTAACACGTTCAAGGGTGATCGGATATCACCATGGACACGAATTGCCCAAAATTATTATTTCATTCAATATGCTTCATTTCATTCATGTTGATATTCCATGTATGATGGATTCATGATTTAATATAAGTAGCCCTTCTTGATGACCTCCTCGATATTTGAAGTTTATTTGATACATTCAAGGCAATCATTAGACCATTTCAAGAAGAATTATCAACCTTGATGAAATCAAGGGAGTCCACCATTTAATTCAATTCATGAACCATCAGGTTTTCCAAGGACAATACTCAACTTTGACGACATCAAAGGAGTAAACCATTTATTCCGACACTCTCAACCTTGATGAATTCAAGGGAGGCACAAGACACTTTTCATTCAGTCAAGAGATGATCACATCTATCATATTCTCATCCCAAGGGTCCCCAACTCATCATTTCATCCACATAGTTTCCATTATTTTATTTTGGACCCCAAGATTCCCCAAAATCATTAATTGATCCCTAAGTCAAGACAATATGATATGATGGTGAAAATGTCATCTAATACTTTCAATATCATCTCTAAGACCCCAAGTCATTCATACAAGACACATTATTCCTTAGATTATCCCAAGACTTCACCTAGGCATTTTATCGAATACATGGTGTCCATGAACTCGAAAGGTCATACATCCATTTTTATTAGTGTCTTTATACGCATAGCCATGGGCATTAGACCTCAAATCCAAACCTAGACCAACTCTAGGTGGACACACTAGGTCCATCCATGCCAAATATGAAAATGAAGGGAGGGGAGTCACTCTCTCTCACACACACAAGATAGTAGGAGAGATTTTATCCACCGGAATCACAAGATCTCGAAATCTCTAGGTGAGGGATTCTTCACAATGGCACAAACCGAGACCACCAACGTGAAGCCCTTGTCACCCTCTTCATCCTTTGTGAAGGCCAAAACTCCAAAAACTTGGTGAAGTGCTTTCAATTCCTAGAGAGAAGGTGAGGGAGTGAGAGATATAGAGAGGGAGAGAGAGAGAGAGAGAGAGAATGGGACCAAAATTAGGGCTTCTACACTATATCTCACATACACACATATATATCCCCTATGAAATGACCAAAACACCCTCCATTAAAAACTGTCAAATCTGCCGAACTGTCACATTTTGAAATGTGTGCTAGTCACATTTCGAAATTTGACCACACTGCCCAGCCAGCGGAAGGATCATATTTCGAAATGTGACAAGGTCACATTTTAAAATACCACCTCACTAATCAGCCTTCACATGAGGACATATCGAAATATGCCAAGATCACATTTCAATATGCAATCGAAATGTGCCAACTCTCATATTGAAATATGGGGTTTCCAATACTTATCCAAGAACGAATAGTGGCTTCACATTTTGATATGTGATCACTTCACATATTGAAATATGAACTACAGATACCAATCGATATATATACCAATCGAAATGCAACCAAAGAGGATATGGGCCTGAGCCCATATCAAAATATGCACGGGAGAGAGAATGGATATAACCCTATTTTGATATACAACACAAGGATGGATATCGGCATTGCCCATACTGAAATACAACCAGAGAGGGGAAATGGGCATTGACCATATATCGAAATGAATAAGGAGAAGCTGTGCCATCCTAACCCATTCTAGAATATGCTCAATGGGCACCCATGCCCATATATATATGCACGATAATACACATCATTCCCACTTTATTCCGATAATCTTATATTTCCATCATAAGGACCATAAATGGATTTTAATTAAATTAAAATTCCAATTTAAATTATATTGGAAATTATAGGTCGCTACATCTCATATCCCTTAAAGAAATCTTGTCCTCAAAATTAGGTAAAAGAGGGGATAGGAAGATAATCTAAACCAAACTCGACCATCGATACCAAAAAAATCATACTTATCGATATTCCCATTGTGAGTCGAAACCCATATCCATAGAGAAATACATATATGAGATGACTTATGGGAGGAATGACAACGTCTCCAATGGAAATGTTTGACGGATACACGATCAAAACATAGATATGCTTACGTACCAATAAATATGCCAAGGATATGCCGACATGCCAGGGATATACCGATACGCCAAGGATATGCCGATATGCTACGTACTAACCAGTGCTCACAACTAAATGCACAAGCATGCATCGTAATACGCACCAACACATAACATCACCTACATACATCCTGATACGATAACCATATGACATTGGTGATTTGTTTTGAGATGCCCCAGCCGGTAGATCTTCTCAAACCAATTCACACACGTCAAACATATATCACACAACCAAGAAAGTACTCACACACACACCAAAAATATGTATGCATATGCTAAGCCCAAACACACCGAATATGCATCCACACCTAAATTTCCCATGATTAACCGAATACATGCATCTCTAGGTCCGCGACCTTCTTACTAATGATAGAAGTAACATCTAACATGCAAGCATAACATGGAAAGCCCAAAGGATGGGAATTGAAATTCCTTATTCCACTAGAGCTCTGCAATCAAAATGGAACTACTTGCATTCGAACCATGGATGCGATATCGATAAAGTGGTAACCACAACAACAAACAATCCCTCGAATAAGAAAAATTTTCACCAGAATCAGAAATGAGATAAGGTCACTGCTTGTCACCCAACTAGAAGATCAGGATGAAGCAATACATCACATGGGTGATTCACAACCTGAGATACAACTAAAAGAAATACCATGAGGAACTTCATAAGTTCTACAATAAGTATCAAACAAGATACAACTCAAAGAAATACTACCAAGGAGTCAACGAGTCCCACAATAAGTCATCAAACAAAATACAACGAAAACAACAAGTACATGAACGATCTCAATCCAATGCCAAGGAACATCAACAAGAGAATCGCTAGATCATGACTCTGATCTCCCGCAAGCATCTACTCTTCGTGAGAAACTCCTTGCCATGTGGCCAACTTCTCTGCAAAAAAAACAAGACTTCGGCGGTGGCAGTGGCAAGGTGCACTGGGCACAGAAATGTCCCGGCTATTGACATTTGTGGTACACAATCTGAGATTTGAAGATGACTCCTGGCTTGCGAGATGAGGAAGATGACTCCATGTTCTGTCGTGTGTATGAAGCTTTAAACTGGTTTGAAGATTTCCTCTTGCTAAGACTGCAAGATGAAGATGAACCCATCCCAACCGGTTGTTGACATGGCTCCCACACATGTACATCCTTTATATCATCATGATAAGACTCAATGGCTCTGGCACTCTCTAATAAGGTGGAGAAATTTCAAATTCGTTGCCCCACAACAAATGGCTGAATAGAAATATGCAAACCATTCAGAAATATTCTACACTTAAGATCCTCCGAGCTAATCAACTCGGGTGCAAAAGAGGACAAAGTTTGAAATTTGGTGGCATACTGGGAGATAGTCATGTCACTCTAGGCCAACTGCTCAAACTGCAACCTCCACTTCTTACGGAACGAATTTGGAAAATATTGGTCTTCAAAGGTGGTTCAAACTCTTCCCAAGGCATACCTTCTAAGGGAGAAGCATCAAGTGACGACCCATCCCGCACTGAAACTCTTTGGATATTTCTTCTTGCTTCCATAACCACACTCCACCCTTCGTTGGCCTCTCCAACTATTTGATACACAGAAAAAGGCACCCTAATACCATCTTCAACAATTCCTAGGCTATCAAAGGTTATACGGATCCCAGGAAGCCAATGATTGGCCTCAATTGGATCACCTACTCCATAGAACTTAGGAGGGTCCATACTACGAAATTCCTTCATCGCACTTAAGGCCCGACTTATTTTACCAACTCCAGGCATGTCACGCCCCGGATTTTCAAACCTTTTTTTTTGAAATACAGTTTAAATAATAAAAGGGGATACAACTACTTGCCATCTAGATACAGTCAGTTGAGTGTCTCATTACATCATAGAATAGTACAAAGTAGAGAGCGGAAGAGAAGTACAAGCCTACTACAACTGCTACTGTGAACAGAAAGAGCTACAAGTACAAAGTAAAGGAACTACAACTGAAAGTACTAGAACTGAAGTACAACGCAAAGGAAAGTACAACTGAAACACTGCATCCACACTACCTTGTACAAAAGAAGCCACTGAAGCTGAGGTAGCCGAGTCCAATAAAACCCAACAGCTGACTCTAACTCTAAGTCACCAAGACCAGCTAGCCCTATAACATAGACTATTAAAAGGAAAAAAGAGGGTCTGAGCAACCACGGCTCAGTGAGAAAACTCCTAACTACTACCAAGCATGCACATTCGGTGCATGCCTACGTGTCCACAAACAAAATACAAGAACAATAAAGAAACTAAAGTGCACGTAGTGTAAACCTAACTCAAGGCAATAGTATCCTAGGCGTATCGCCAACAAAGTCTGTCTAACCAAAACCGTAACGTCAACTAAGTACAAAGGGTACGACATCCCAAGTCCAAACGAAGTAACATCTAATCTCAACTCAACCAACATTACTACTAAGGTACCATAACTCTAAGGATCTATTAAGGATCCCAAACCAACACTGTGTCAAGATCTCTAACCATAACTCACGTTTGCAAGACATGCCAACTATCGCTATTTTAACATTTGTAAGTCCATATCCGTTCTCTACAATATGACTCCAACTAGTCAACATAAACAATTTCTATCCAAGGGACAACTAGACCAAGAGTCCACATAAGTATGCATAAGTGTTCGAATTCCATTTCATATGCCACTCGTAAGTTCTTTCATTGTTCCAAGGATTGCACACTATCAAGTGTCAAGGGGATTCCATTACAAGTCTATTCCGTTCACTAGATTTACATATACCTTGGGGTCCCTTAAGGTCAATTCCACCCCGTATTAATCCATAATTTGTAAGGATATAAATCAATCCCGGGATCCCTTAAGATCAAGTCCATCCCGTATTGTCCATTCATAAAGTGTACATATGTCTTGGGGTCTCATAAGATCAAGTCCACCCCGTATTACTCATAGCTCATATATATACTGGGGTTCCTCAAGGTCAAGTCTATCCCATATTACTCATATCATAGAGTTGGCATAAATACCTGAATCCCTTAAGGTCAAGTATATTTCGTATTTATTTATAATTCATCAAGTTTACATATATCTCGGGGTTCCATAAAGTCAAGTCCACTCCGTATTAATCCATAACTCATATAGTTGGTATCAATCCCGGAATCCCTTAAGGTCAAGTCCATTCCATATTGATCCATATTCCATAGGGTTGGCCTAAATCCTGGAATCCCTTAAGGTCAAGTCCATTCCGTATTAGTATACCAAAACCCTTATCATTATTTCCATTCATCATCTCAGGAATCCCTTAAGGTCAAGTCCATTCCCGTACATAAGTTGGGTGACATTATCAATGGTCACCAAGCATATTCGAGAACACCCCAACAGTCCCATTTCATCACAACACTTATCGAGGACATTTTTACCGAGTATTGGTGCTCACCCAAACCCCAAGGACTCTACGATAATTATATAGACTCAACGCGACCTACAATATAACCAAACGAGTCCTATAATAGTCCAACGGTGTCAACTCTTTCAAGACACGACCCAAGACTAACATGGGCAATTCATCGAATACTTGGTGGCCCCTAACTCCAATGGCCACCAACCAACCTACCAACTGCTAAGATACAAGTCATCCCCCTCATTAGAATTTCATTGAACACGTAGCGTACCTAAGCCTCAGGGGGAATCATATCAAACAACTAGCGGGCCCAAGATCACCGCTCAATTCCAACATAATATCGAACACCTAGGGGGTACAAGATCACTACTCAATTCCAACACAGTATATCGAACCTATGTACACACACACATTAAATCAAACAACTAGCGGGCCCAAGATTACTGCTCAATTCCATCACAACATATTAAACCTATATACACACACACATAATTAATAGGAGTTAGAGATTTTACCCACCAACAAACCATCGCCGCAGCCAATCGAAGCACATAGACAGACATCCAGTGCCGTAGATGACCCCTGCATGCACAACCAAATATAACTAAACATACACTCGCAAATACACAAGCTCACACACACAAATCGAATATATTGCGTATACCTCGTGGAGTCGATTCAAGAGTCGTCGACGCGAACCACCAATAGTCGTCTAAACCTGTCATCGCCGCCGCGTCACACCGCAACCGGAAGCCACCACAGCACAGTCACAAAATCACCAAAACAGCCACCACACCACTGCGACATCCTTCTCCAGTCGTCGCCCCTGCTACCGCAAACCTCAACTGTGCCACCATCGCGCTGCCTCACTGCCAACTCGCGACACCCTCCTGCGCGAACCTCCACTGGCGAACCGCCTGTGCCTCCCTCCTCCTCCTCTTCCTCCACGCCGCCCCTTCTTCCTCCTCCTCTCTCTTCTTTGCGCACACCTATGCCGTGCCACCACCATCTCCGCACCTCCCTCACCGCCTAACACCTCCGCCCTCCTCTCTCTCTCTCTCTCTCTCGTGTGCACGCACGCGCACTCGCGACAGCCATGGAC
>NMUG010008054.1:0-11804 GCA_002855965.1 Monotropa hypopitys | reverse complement strand
TTTGTATAATAAATTGTTTTTGAAGAGTTTTATGTGGTGATGTGGCTATAGAGGTAAGGAAAGATATGACTGTGACAATTGAAGGTATGACTGTGACAAATACAAAATATGACTAGAACAACTTTGTATTTTGTATAATAGATATATATATATATATGTTTTCTATATATTTTTTATACACATTCATCATGAGTGCCGAATGCATTACTAACACCTGAAATTTGTTGTACCTTAGGGTATTGTGTTACGCTGTCTATTCTGTCGCTCTGTATTATCGGCACGGGCTATATCGAAAACACGAATCGAGTGTCATCACTCATCATGAGTGTCGAAGGCATGAATTAGTATTGAAGGCACTTTTTTTTATCATTCGGAAATATATTAAAACAACATCAAAGTCAGTACAATATTACAGCCAAAAAGAAGAAAACAAGACGAGGCAAACCGATAACAAAAACAGAAAATTAGTCCAACAAATTAAGGCCTAAATAGTCTCGAATCCAGAGATCCCTAATGGAAATGGCATCTCGTCCAGAATAGTCAGTTCTTCACTTCCTTCAGCTCCTAGCTTGGCTAGGTGGTCAGCGCATTGATTTGCACATCGTGGGGTGTGCTGGAGGGATGCACCTGTTCTTCTAATGAGGATTTTTGTCTCCTTGATGATGTAGTGGTGAGGGTGCGCACAATCCTCCACGCTTTTTAGTAGCTTTATCGATTGGATGCAATCGGATTCAATAACCAGATTTTGCATTCTCTTTTCGTAGGCAATGGATACACCTCTATAAATGGCCCAGAGTTCCGCCGCAAGACTGGTTTCCCATTCCAACTTACCGAGGAAGCCGAGAAACCATTCGCCATTTT
Source organism: Monotropa hypopitys (assembly GCA_002855965.1). Lineage (NCBI taxonomy): Eukaryota > Viridiplantae > Streptophyta > Magnoliopsida > Ericales > Ericaceae > Monotropa > Monotropa hypopitys. The sequence goes on along the minus strand of NMUG010008054.1, from coordinate 10,943 downwards.
CATCCCTGAACAGCCCTCCACAGCCTGCTTTTTTGGTAAAGGGGCTCCAACTCCCATCCGTGTTTAGCTTAAAACCTGCAGAAGGAGGAACCCAATTAGAACGCGTAATAGTGGGTGAGTCAATGTTTTTGTTCACTTTGAAGGCAGCTGACAGATTATTATGGCAGCGTAGGCCACTGAATCGGGATTCACTATCTTATTCTCGATAGCAAGTCGATTTCTGGCCAGCCAAATATGCCAGAGCGTAGCAAGGGTTAAAAAATTTGTGAATTCACCATCTCTTTTCCTAGACATCATATCAGATTTAAGGTTTTCAGAACCCAGTCCATTGGAGAGGAAACTCTCAAATAACAAAGCCATTGACTACCCATAATTATTTGCCAAACCTTTTTGGAGAACACACAGTCGCAAAACGGGTGGGGATATCTTCTTCAAGGCTTTTGCATCTGGGGCAGAGGCCATCAGAGGGCATGTCTCTGCGCATTCTGAGCTTATTTGTGGGGATTTTCCCAAGATAGATTAGCCATAAGAAAGTCTTAAGTTTGCTGGGGTATTTCATCTTTCAAATCCACTTCCAAACTACGTCTGTGTTAGACCGACAGTCTGGGTTAATAAGACAAGAAGCGGTGTTGAAAAATCCATCCCCAACAGGGGTCCATATGGGGGTATCAGGAGATCCCCTGATCCTGGGTCTGTTGAGGTTGTTTATAGCAGAAATGGTATTGGGGTGGATTAGGTGAGAAATGGGATCAGTGTGCCATTCACCCCCCTTAAGGATAGAACTGACTTTGGTGTTGCAGACAGTATGGGGGCCCGGGTAGGATCTGAAAAGGGGCTCATTTCCTACCCACCAATCTCTCCAAAGATCCACATTTTTGCCGTCTCCAATCCTCCATTTTGTTCTTTCCAGGATGAAGTTTCGAGCACTCATGATGCTTCTCCAAGTGTGAGAAGCATTTTTCCTCCTAGGCCAAGAGTGGCTAGGGTTGCTCCTAAGATATTTCTGGTGCAACAATTTGACCCATAGGCAGTCATGTCTGGTGTGCATCTTCTAAGCAAGTTTGGAGAGAAGGTTATCGTTGGTGGATCTAGAGCTTCTGAGCCCAAGCCCTCCCTCCATCTTACTTTTGCAGACCTTTTCCCAGCTTACAAGGTGAATTCTTTTTTTGGTAATGGTGTCCCCTCATAGGAAAGTACGGCTGCATTTGTCTATGGAGTCGCAGATGGCCCTGGAGAGCTTAACAGTTTGCATAGTGTAATTAGGGATGGCTAAGACAACATGTTTGATAAAGGTGGCTCTTCCCGCCAGGTTTAGGGAGTTAATTGCCCAACCCGTAAGTTTTTGGGGAGTTTGTCTAAGAGATCATTGAAGGTGGCTTTGGAAACTCTCCCATGGAGCAGGGGGGACACCAAGGTATTTACCCAGGTCATCACTGAGTTTAATATTGCAAAGAGTGCTTAGCTCCTTGGCAAAGGTCCTAGGAAGGTTTTTAGAGACAAACATTTTTTATTTGGAGTTATTGATGGACAACCCCGAACACTAACTAAAGTCGTGAAGGACTTGCTTAATGGTGGAGCAATTCCTTTTGGAATCCCTACCAAAGAGAATCAGGTCATCCGCGAAGAAGAGGTAGGTTAGGGGATCAGAATTTCTGCCCAATTTAATCCCTTTCCAACCACCCTTCTCCTTTTGGGCAAGGATGAGGTGAGACAATCTTTTCATGCAGAGGATGAATAGGTAGGGTATAGGGGTCCCCTTGGCGAAGACCCGAGGAGGGTTTGAATTCTTTAAGGGGTTCGCCATTCCAAAGGATGGCGAGGGAGGAGGTGGAAATGCAATTCATGATCAGGGCAATTGTTGAAAGATTGAAGTTGAAATAGTGAAAAGTATCGTGAATGAAGTCACACGCAATACTATCAAAGGCTTTATGAATATCAATCTTGAGGACCATGGCCCCTTTTGGCCCTTAAGAGACCTCAGTGAGTGAAGGACCTCTTGGGGTATGATGATGTTGTCTGAGGGGTTCCTGCCTTAGATAAAACTAATTTGGAAGGGCTGATTAAGTTCGGGAGGAATGGTTTTATTCTGTTGACTAAGATTTTGGTGACAACTTTGTAGACGACGTTGCAGAGGCTGATGGGTCTAAAGAAGGTAACATGCTCAGGGTTTGGGCATTTAGGGATGAGGGTTATAAAAGTTTTATTCAAGAAAGCAGGAATCTTGCATTGGATAAAACAATCGGACACAGTTTTGAACACATACTCTCCAACAATATCCCAATTTTCTTGGAATAACATGGCATTAATTTAGACCGTCAGGACCAGAGGCTTTGAGAGGACCTAAAATTTTGACAATGGAAACCACTTTTAGTCTGGTGGTAGGCCTGGCAACAGAGTTGGCCTCATTAGAGGACAAATGGGAGAAAGATGGATCATTGGGAAGGCTATTAATAATCGTAGGGCGAGAGTAAAGGGTTATGAAATAATGAAGGATCAGATCCTTCAGATCATTAATGTCCTCCACCCAAATATTACGAGAGTCTTTAAGCCGCAGGATATTGTTCGCTCTTCTACGAATGATGGTAGAGAGATGGAAGAATCTAGTGTTACTATCTCCTATAGTAAGCCATTGGTTCCGAAATTTTTGGTGCCAGAGGGTCTCTTCCTGGTGGAGGATGACATTGTACTCGTGAATGAGCTCCCTCTCGAGCTTCAGGAGGTTGTAAGAAGTATTGGTATCCTGCGCTTTTTGAATACTATCAATTCTAGCACTTAACCTACTTTTTTGCAAAAATGTTGCCAAATGATTCACGGTTCCATTTAATGGCTTTAGCTCTGAAGTTATTAATGCAACTATCTAAGTTAGGGCCCAACCAAGAATTTTCCAACAGTGACCTAAAGATACCATTAGAGAACCAGGCCGCTTCAATACGGAATGGTCTGATCACTTTAGGGTTGGTGGGGGTATTATTCATTTGATAATGATTGGGGCATGGTCAGAATAGATGCGGGGAAGGATAAGTTCAATACCATCTGGAAATGAGGCCCTCCAAGATTTGTTAGCAAGGGATCTGTCAAGCCTTTTACAGATTTTCCCAAGGCCAGACCTTCCATTACACCAAGTGAATTTAGAGCTCGAGTAGCCCAGGTCGTTGAGACCACATTTACTAACCTCTTCGTTGAACTTTCTTCTCTGATTTGCACCTCTATCCTGGGCAGCCGATTTGGTTTCCTCCAGGGCCGCCGTTTCGTTGAAGTCACCAACAACCAATCAGCCTTTGCGATCATGGTCGTTGCCATCCCTGATGTCCTCCCACAGCCTAGACCGGATGATGGGGTTAGGGGAGCCATAAACAGCAGAGAGGATCCAGTCCCCATAGTTGTCTCTTTTGATGGAGATGTGGACAACTTGAGGCGAAATTTTAAGAGGATTGACCGTGATGAGAGAGGGGTCCCAGAGAAACCATATGCCCCCTGATCTACCCACGGGATCAACGTTCATGGAAGCAAGGAATCCAAGCTTTTTGAAGAACATGCCCATCTAGTCCAAGAGGATTTTGGTTTACATCAGGGCAACCACCTGGGGCTTATACGTAACGATCAGATCTTTGAAGTGAGATCTAAATCTCATGTTACCGGCTCTTCTGCAGTTCCAGATCAGGATATCAAGACTTGACATGATAAACAAGCGATAGAGGTCGGACTCCTTCAGCAAATCTAGGATGTGGCTAATCCACTCTATATTCTTCAGGTGAGACTTTTCCTCTTTCAGAGTTACCCTTGTGTTGGCTAAGCCGTTCTGGGTGATTGTGTTCAGTTGAATCTTTAAGAAGTTGGTCTCCGTCCACCGACTACTTTGGGCCAGGAGAACGGCTTTTGCTCCTGAGGAGATAAAGTGACTCTCTTTCTTCTGGTCGCCTACGGACCACATCTCAACTGGCAATCGAAGAATTTTTTAGGGAGGGGGTATCGCAGGGGGCAATGGGGTTGAGGGGGGGTTTTAAGGGTAGTCAAGAGAGAGAGAACTACTCGCCGCCTAAATAGTAGCGGGAAATACTGTATTAGGGTATGTGGTATAATAGGATTTTGGTTAGGCAAAATGGGCTTGGGTCCAGGAGTGGAATTGGGATCCCCTAACGTTTGGCTAAGCCTAGTTGGGGCACCCGTTATAGAATGATTGGGCTTTGAGGAGCACTCCCCATTTAGAGTGTGAGTGGGGTTAGCTTTATTGGGTCTGGGTGGGAGATTGGGCCTGGGCTTAAGGCTGGAGGGGTTAGACTTAGATTTCGAATTATGGACTGGGGCAACTGGGCCCTTCCTTCTCTGAGAATAGCTTGACTCCCCTGTTCTTTTAATTCCGGCATGTCCCAGCGGTCGATTACGGCGGCGGACGACCATCCAGTCACCATAGACATCCTTCGATTTTCTGGTACGGTGTTCCTGACCATTGAAGTCCACAGTGCCCGAGCAACTGGACTCAATCTCTCAGCTACCAACAGCATCGGATTTCTCCATGGGAACGATGACATCAACATTTGAGCATTATTCTTTTCTGTGACCAACCCTGCCACACGAAAAACAAATAACGTGAATATGTTCATACTCGATAGCATAATCGTACATACCTACACAGATGGATGGCTCCAACGGTTGATTCAGATCAATCTCCACACACAGTCTGGCGTAGCTACCACGGATTGAATCGGCCGTTCTTCCATCCGTTTTCAGCGGTTTTCCAATAACGACGGCTATTTTGAACAGGGTGTCTTCATCATAGTACTTGGCTGGGAGTCTGATGACCCTCAACCAAACCGCCATACGTAGGGCTTTCGATTGATCAGCTTTAAAATCTCCATGTCAGCGTTGCACCGTCAGATAATGGTCGTTGATGATCCAGGGGCCTCCCGTAAACACCTTGGTGCAGTCAGATTTCACCTCAAATCTGATGATGAAGAACCCTAGGCCCACGTCCATGGAAGAAAATGTACCCTCCATGTTCCAGACCATTTTGGCCTTGTCGATGAGCGACGAGAACCCCAAATTTCTTCCTAGCAGTTTTATAATTAGACAGTTCTTCCAGTTTGCCCTGATTTTCCGGAGATGGTCAGGTGGAAAGGAGATTTTGAGTTTAGATTTGCAGTGGGAGTTTTGAACAACTTTCATAATTTCAGGGTCATCGTCACTATCCCACAGGGATTGCGAGTTCTCACTTTCAGGCGAGTGTTGCGAGTCCCCCATAAGGGCTGACCTGAACGATCTAGCCTCCAGTTTTATAAGAGCAGGGGTGGTGGTAGCGGCGGAGGGGGGGGGACAGAATTCCCCCTAGGGGGTCCTGGTTCCCGTCTGAGCCATCGCAGAAATCCTCCCCAAGCATGGCATCCACCATCTCTTCTTCTTCTTCATTGTCAGGGTTGTAGCAGTCGCGAATTCCATCTCCACGTTTTTTCTTCTTTAATCTGCGCAGAATCTCTTCTTCCTCTTCCGTAGAGGACCGTTGAGCTTCAACGTTCATCTTCTGCTTCCAGGTGTGTTTGTCGAAGGCACTTTTAATATCCGAAGTTTGATCGTACTTTAGGTATTGTATTGTGCTTTTTATTCTGTCGTCCTGTGTCATCGACACAGGCTATCACTAGTAACTTATATACGCAGTCATTGAATTAAAACAAATGACTGAGATTGAAAACCCAATATTCCACACACCGCATATATTTCACACACAGCACATTCCATTCCATACGCAGAGCCACACACCGCATATATTCCACACACAACACATTACATTCCATACGTACAGCCACACACCGCATATAGTATCTCTCTCTACACGGTGAGGTCTCTCTCTCTATCTCTATCTCTATCTCTATCTCTCTCACTCTTTGGCTATGTTTTGGTGGTTTTCGATTTTGGGGTTTTTCGATTTGGGTTGTGTTTGGGGGATTTTTTGGGGGTTTCGTGTGTACGTTTTCTCTCTATATCTATCTATCATTCTCTCTCTCTGTGTGTGTGTGTGTGTATGTGAGTGCATGTATATGTGTGTGCATTCTCTCACTCCCACTCTCTGTGTACCTTTGGCTGTGTTTTGCGGTTTTCGATTTGGGGTTTTTCGATTTGGAGGTTTGGTTGTGCATTCTCTCTCTGGTTGTATTTTAGGGGTTTTCTGGTTTTAGTTGGGGTTTTTCTGATTTTGGAGTTTTTTCGATTTTAGAGGTTTTCCAAATTTGGTTGGGGGGGTTTCCGATTTTGAGGGTATTCTGGGTTGTTGTCACGACCCAACTCGGTTAATTATCAAGAATCACTGAATTAGCGACGTGGCAATTTTATGGATACAGATTTCAACTAACAATATGTCACGACCCAAACCTAAAGGGGTCCATGACCGGCCAACGAGCAAGCTCGCAAAGGCCTACTAATAATGAGTTTAGGGATTTCACAACAATAATAAAGCGGAAGCGCTGAACAATACCCAGTGTGCACGATTCCATTAATGTTCTTGAACTGATACAACAAAAAGGAGGCTTATAAACTGCCTCTACAACAAATGGAGAGATACATCAACAGATATAATAGAAATGGGGTGAAATAAAAAGCTAGGCTCCAAGCTAGTCTTCCTCGATACCTGAAAAGAGTTTTAGAAAACGCATAAGCTAAAAGCTAGAGTGAATCACAATATATCATGGCTACAAGTTTCCATGGATAATAATATGTTATCAAACCCATACTTCCTTCCTTTTGAACATAATATGGGGAGGCTTATTAGCCTGAAAAACCTGTATCTGTATATGATTTGTCAAGTCAAGCCTATGGCCTTCTCAATGTCCTTCAGCGTATAGCTTACTTTTGTTTGCATGTTCATTTCCATTTTCATTTCGATATTCCGACATGATTTTATCATGTTGCTATTCACAGTACCAATTGTCACACTCCGGAAATTTTAATTAATTTCCATGCGTTCTAATAAATCGAAAATCCTAAATCGTGTTTGAAATTTATCGAGTTGATTCATTCTTCAAATCATAAATCTTTATTCATGGAAGCCGTAGATATTTTGATTACGATTCCAACGCAACTTGAATCGTCTCAATCGGAGATCAGACGAAGAAGTTGTGGCCAAAATACTCTCAAAAAATCAACATTTCTGTTCAGTGGAAAAATGGTCGCGTCGACCGGTACACCATATACCGTCGACCGGTCGCGAGAATTCAGAGAGCTCGAAATTGAGTCTCGACCAGTACACCTCATTGCGTCGACCGGTCGTAGAATTTCAGAGAGTTGCGAAAAGTTTGATTTTCTTCTTGTCGACCGGTACACCATATGTCGTCGACCAGGTCGCCGCCTGTATAATTCCTACGCAATTTTAAGTTTTGAGGGGCAGTTTGGAAAACTCACATGGGGTCTTTATGTATCAAAAACCCTGCGATTTTCCATCATTTTTCTAGACCTCTCTCTCTCTCTACCTCCCTCTTCCTTCTCTCATGATTGTAGGAGCATCCATGGAGATTTGGAGCTTCCGGTCTCCATTAATGTCGACGGGGACTCCGAGAGCTTCGCATTGACGGTATTAGTTCGCGTATACTCGGTAAGTTTCGTTTGTCTCTCAAACCCTAGCTCCAAATTGAGTTCTCCTGTGTTTAATAATGGTTGTATTGCGTAGGTTGCGACGAGAGCTTCGCATTGACGGGTTCGGTTCGTGTTGAGTGTTTTCCGGCGATTACTCCGGCGACCTCTCCGGCGAACTTTCCGGTGACGCTCCGGTGGGTAACTCTTAACTCCTACATTGCGTGCATGAGTGTGTGTATTTCTATTCCGTGTTTCATTGATTATCGATCGTCAATTTCCTATGCTAAATCGTATTGTTGTAGTTCAATTCATTCACGTCGGGTGTGTAGTCGCGTTGTGATCATTCGATTGGTTGGTGACGGGTAGCGTAGGGAAATGGGAGTGATAATTGGGATGAGGTTAAGGTAGGAATAAATACTCGTGTGTTGAGAATTTTCCCTTAGAAAGGTATAGACGCCACGTGGTCGATGAAATGCCCGAGTGGGCCTTGAGGTGAAATTTGGGTGCGTCTACCATGTAGATTGATAGGGATGAACGCCTAGTAACGTGTTTGTTATACTTGGGTTTTTTTACGGTATCGTGAGAGGGTGACTTGTGATGAAATGGAGATTTTCCCTTGGTGTCGATTTGCGGTGAATCTCTATCTCATTGGGTACGGTCATGGAAATCCGTTGGGTAAGTGTGTGTTATGGACTCCACGGGTACAAGCGTCGTTGTAGTGTGATTGGCACGTAATTCCTTGGTGTATGACGATGGGAAATTGGAAGGTGTGTTGGGTCTTACTTTGAGGGGAATATGGAATTGGGAAAACGAATAGTTTGACTTACAATACAAAATACCCAATGAATGCAATAAACTTCAAATACAAGGGATGGATCCTACAAGGACTACCCTTTGACAATCTTCAATCATTCACCAAAACACACCAACGAATTAAGGAAGTGTAATGTGGTTTCACTTGGATGGTTCATGCCCAAGTCCGTTTGTGGTGTTAAGTGGGAGATACGCGTTCCCTTGAAGTTGCGGAATAACTAGATATCATTGACGGGTGATGATCTAGGAAAAGATCCTTTGGCCATAGGTGGGAGATACGAGTTCCCAAGAAGTCTCGGAATACACTGGATGCGCTGGCAGGAGGGATCCTGGAACAAATCTTAACACATGTGGTTTACTCACCCTTGTCTAGGGGAGATTGGAGACTCGCTTGTTTAGGAGTCGTCCGGGAATGAATATTGGAACAAAACGATAACCTTATGATGGTAATGTGGTTGTGTCTCTTGGATGAGCCAAGGTGGGAAAATGATGAAATATGTAATCCAATATTCAATATTAACTACAATCATGTGAATCCTAAACGTTATCAATGAATGTGAGAATGATGGAAATAATGAGAGGACTTGACGTTGGGTTCCTTGTGAGTGATTGTAGGTGTTGGTCGTGTCTTGACCGTGATTTGGGTTGAGGGTGAAAGTCTACCTACATGCCTACCGAGTACGAGGTAGGCTAATGAATCGACCGATTAAAAATTTTACTAAGGAGATATTAATTTTTGCATTAAAAAAATCCTAACTTTGATTCTTTTAATTATTTTATTAATTAATAATTATGCATGCATGTGTGAGTAATAAATAAAGTAAGAACCAGAAATCAGCACAACACAGGATATACGTGGAAAACCCCTAAATGGGTAAAAACTACGGGAAGGAATCAAGCACTATAATCTATGACTTACACAGACCGCAGTTACAAAGTTACCCACGACGCAAGGACTCCACCTAGACGCCTCTAAGTTAACTCTGCCGAATCCACGTGCAACGTGCTTTGTACTTGATCGACTCTGCTGCGATTCCTCGCACCCTCCAGTCGAACCAGTTGATTGCACTCGCTGAATAAAAAACTCTCCTTTGAAGTTGTCGAAGAACGCCCGTCAATAAATCATGTCGAACTTCAAAAATCAAAACCCTCACAATATTTTTCCTCTCAAATAAAATCCACTCAATATGAGAGAGTAACAAAAAAAACTTTCTAGTCTTTCAATATCAAGAACGTTTTTTTTTTGGCTTATCCTTTATAAAACCCACTTACCTCTTTTTATCACCTAAGGTAGAATCTAAATAAGTTGTACTTTTTATATTTTTGGAAAATATATTTTACTTTATATATATTTTTGGAAAACTTATTTTAGATAGTCATTTATTCCAAAAAAAAAATTGCCCAAAAGAAATTCAAATCTTCTTTCACATCCTATCTTATTTTTTAAATTAAACAAATCATCCTTAAATCGGAGGATGCTCTCTCTTTTTAAAAAACTAATTTGTCCTTATTTTGCTTTTAAAAAATAGAAAGATTCTCTGTATAAAAAACATGCCTTTTTAAAAACTTTCTATCTCTCAATTATTTTCTACAGCTTCTCCACCCTTTTATATTATAGATTAGATTGGTGAATAAAAAATGCTACATCCTTTTTTTTTTGGGAAATAAATCTAATCTCTTTTTTTTCTCAACATATACCTATCACTTATATTAAGTAATATGAATAGGAAAGTAGTATAATAGGTATAAAGTTGTGGTATTCTCTATATTTTATATAGTAATAAAATATGTGTAGTATAATATAAAATACAATATATTAGTTCAAAGAAGATTAAATTGTCAAGCATAAAAATGGAATTCCACGACTAGGATTCGTTGCCCCTATCTCACGCATGTGCATGTGCAACGCGCGTGCCAGTTGCGCGCTCAACGTCTGCTCGACTGATGCTTTGATACTCCGGATGATGTATTCTCGGACCCGATAAATTCCTAAATTTTCGATGACTCAAATAATAAAAAAATTACATGACCGCTTGAATTTTTTCTTCCACAACCTAAACAGACGCTTCTAAAAATAAAAATTACAACTCGATAAATTATATTTTGTCAATCATGAAATTGCCAATAATACCAAAAAAAATATTTTAACGGATTTTGGATCTAACAATCTCCCCCTTTGGTATTTTCATGACAAAATACATACAAGAATAAACTCTAGCCTAATTGAACACTTTTTACTATTTTGGATGAATCTGCAAATCACAACACAACTCAACCAAACAAGTTAGGCTATTAGATTAGATAACGTTTTCTCCCCCTTTTTGTCATAAAATGACAAAGGAAAATAAAAACGATCAAAAAGCACAATAAAGATACCAAAAATAATTAGTGACTTCTTTATAAATTCAATTTTTTTTTCAAAAAAATAAAAAAATATATTATGACGTATAAAAATATATTTTTGCCCATTAGAAAGGATAATGCAACTCTCCCTAAAAATATGATCTTTCTAAAAACATATCAAATAAATAAATTTTAAATCAACTCCCCCTTAATCAATGCAAACAAAATTC
>NMUG010008053.1:0-11806 GCA_002855965.1 Monotropa hypopitys | reverse complement strand
GCTTTTCAAATCGGATTTCAAGGTAGTTGCCTGGGTGTTGAAGTAACACGCACAATAATCCCGGAATATACACCCTACTGACTCATCCCGACTCCCTCCTCAAAACCTCAAGTACTCTTGACTCCAGAATCTATCAACCTAGAGCTCTGATACCAAGCTGTCACGACCCATTCCAGAATATATATTAAAATATTAAATCTGGCAACGGATAATGACTACAAAGTATCACAACTGTAAAACTCAAGTGATATAAGTCACTATAAACTCACAAGTCTAACTGTAAAGTGAAAACAACACAGCGGAAGTACTAATATATAAACTCCAACAAGTAGTCTGTAAAAGAAAACTCCACTAACCAGCAACACAACTCTCACAACTCAACTGACAAAGTAAAACCAGTCTATCTCAAACCATCTACTGAATAACTGAAAAGTAAGAATCTCCAACATAGAGCAACCTCTAACAACTGCTCGGCAAGGCAACTCGGCAATGGCTAGCAAAAGTGAACCAGCTACTCCTCCTGACCTAGATATAGATTGCAAAACAAAACAGCAAAAGATATCCAGGAGTGTCAGCTACAACAGTAAATATACGCACTTTAATATGTAAAAGAAACTCGCGGTGTATAAGGAAAAGTACAAGTAAAGCAACAAGTAAACTAAGGGGTTGTGCCTCTCCCCTTTCTATCACGTAGCATGCATTCGTCCAAGGGGTGGTGTCTCTCCCCATCTATCACGTAAATGTATTATTGTTCATGTAATTTTTTATAATCGTGCCCATAGCACCGTACCCATAGCACCAATCCCTACTCGGCCTAACAGCATAAAAGAGCATGCCACGGGATCAACTCTTCACAATTCCCCCACTCGGCCTAACAGCATAAGAGAGCATGCCAAGAGAATTATCTCTTCTCAACTTTCCCACTCGGCCTATGCCAGGGAATTATCTCTTTACATTACACCCACTGCTCGGCCTAACAATTCAATTGAGTATGCCCTAGGGTATCATTATCTCTTTCTCTTCATGTGATTATTAATCATTATTGAATGTTATTTACAGGGAAGTGGTACCAACAAACAGTATATGTATCTCAACAGTGTTTTATAATATTTCCTACATGCCAATTGCATAAACCACATTACTGTAAACATGCCCATAGCATAACCCACATTATTGAATTAACATTCAATGTATGATATTAAGAATATCTCTTCTCTAACATACTTGCATGCGATTGAGGAAGGTAGGTAACATCACACAATTATCATGAAAAAGACATGCAATCACATTCCACATTTTAGGTACTAGCTACACATAGTAAAGTACATATATGTAAAGGTAGCTACACACTCACCTGCTGCATGAACTCGCCAAGTAAGAACTACTGAGCCGCTTTGGACGATTTTGGCTTCTCCCCTGTGATAGAAATAGCATTTTATAAATACCGGCTCATTTTTAATCGTTCTAAGTCCCCCCATTAGTATTTTTAAGTTCAATTCAAGTACTTCAACAAACCCCATTACACTTTATTTTCCATTTAACCTCTTTCTCCCTAGGTCCCTTAACCATGACCAAAACCTTAAGACTCTAAAGTTATAAGTTCTAAATATCAAATAGATTTGATAGTCTTCTGAAATCTCTAAAGTTTGACATCTTAGACATGTTTTTCGGCTTTGTGCTTCAAACAAATATTGTAAACGACGAAAAATTGAGTGGGGGTCCTTCAAGTCATATTTGAAAAATAATGTCGAGATGATGCTCAAAAACGCTAATTACAGCAGTAAACAAAACCAGTCCGAATCTGGACAGATTAACTTCGGTTTTTCTTAATCTAACTCATAAAAACTCGATTTTCAAGCCTTAATCCCTCAATCCAAGCACTATAATATAAAGATAACTTCTTCACTCAAATCATATAAAAAATTGAGCCTCAAAGATTAAGTTTAAAACCCTCAAAATCATATTTTTGTCACCTAGATCTAGTTAAACAGCCCTTAAATATGATTAAGGAAGAACCCTTAATCCAGGGCTAATTAAGCACGAATTTGAAATTGCAAAAGCATAAAGTTTACCTATTTGGTGTTGTGCACATGATTGATTGAGGATTCTTCTTCAAAATCCTTCTCCAAAGCCTCCAATTCCAAGCTTTTCTCCAACTCTCTCTCTTAACCACTCTCTAGATCTATAGCCACCCAAGAGATTATGAATAACCCTAATGGCTTAATCCTCTCTTTTATACCTATAATGACAGATTTTAATCTTAAAGGACCACTTTGCCCTCTACTAACACTTCTTATTTCTCTTGTGAGCCACCACTCACACTTATATGTAATTAAATACAATTACACTTATTTTTTTTACTTAAAAATCATTATAACTCTAAAAAAATATTAACCCTTCTCTCATTTATTTTTCCTTCTTCTTTTCTTCTAAAATATTATAATATTTTAATTTTATTTTATTTAATTTTGATTCAGGCGTGACATCATCTATCTTCCAGATAAAGTTGGCAGATCTAGTTAGTGCTTAATTTTCTTACTAACTGTTCCTGTGATTTTATTAGAATTTCTAAATTTAATTTTTGTGTTTTTTCTTTGTTTTATGGGATAGAATCAATCCGTCAAGCAAGGAGAGTCACTACGGGACAAGGCCAGAAGATATTAAAAAAGTTGAATACTGTACAGACAGACATTGCCATAGCTTGTTGGGATATACCCCTTGTATAGAGGGTATAAACATAAACAGGTGACTGTTGCCCAGGTTTGCATTCCTGAGGGTATTCCAATTCCTCCCAGCTCTTCTCAAGTTGGTCCTTCTTCTTCCCGTCCTGGTCCAACCACTTCCCGAAGTCAAACAGACCCAATTAATGAAGAGATAGACCAGGCTACCTATTCCCCAGAACCCGAACAAGAAAAACAAACTCAATCGAACAATTATTCAAAGAAGGATTTGAACATCAAGATTCTTCTGGTTCTGTAGAATTTGTAGATGAATTTTGGCCTATATCTTCTTCTTCTTCTTCTTCTTTTGGTTACAGTCCTGATCCAATAGATCTTGACCCAATAGACATGACATCTGAGGCACCTGATTTTATGTCCATTGCTCTTAAAAAGGTGGTTAAAAACCCCTTCTCTCAAACTACGAAATCCCAGACTTCTAAAAGTCAATCTTCTGATACTACTCTTGCTATTCCCCCTCTCGCAGTAATTCCCCCACCTTCAGCTGATCCTACTCCTACTCCTCTACCTATTACTCTTTCTACCGACATTCCACTAATTCCTGATGTTGCTGGCCACAATCTAAGGGCTAGAAAACAAATAAATGCACCACCAGCCCAAGATCATCCTCATTCAAAACGTCCTAAAACTGGTGCAGATAAAGGAAAACAGACTACCCCTGCACTATGGGAGTCTGATTTGCGCAGGATTGACAGACCTCTCAATTGTAGTGATCAAGTGATGAGTCCGAAGACTGCAATGGCCTTGATGTCAGCCCTTCTCCTTCCCAAGGATATTGAAGTAGAAACAAATCAACCTTTGGTCTCACTTTTTACTTCTTCTATATCTCATCTTTTTAAGGTATTTTTAATATTTCTTTTTCTTTTTATTCTGTTCTAAATTTATACTTTTAATTTCATTTTCTTTCTTCTTTAGAAGCAAGCCAACAGTTGTACTGCCTTTCTCAGAGGACCTTATTGATAGGGCATTCTCATTCTGATTTTGAGAAGAAGCTAGCATCTGCCTTGGCAGAAAAGAAAGATCATGAAGAAAAAATGACTAAGACAGTAGCTGACTTGGATGTGGCATAAGAGAAGAGTTCTTCAGCCGAGAGATAATTGAGAATTATTAAAATTGAAGTTGCTTCCTATCTTTCTGAGAACACCATATTAAGGGAGCAGAATGTTGATCTACGGTTGAAGCTGGAGGCTGCCTTAGCCGAGAATGAGAAGTAGAAAAAAGATGTTGAGGCTTCCAGAATTGCTGCTATAGCTAATGAAGAGGCTGCTTGGGAGGCTGGGTTTGAAAAGTGTAAGGCATTCTTCATAGGCCAACTTTCAAAAATTTCTAACACTTTTTATTTGAAAGGTTGGCTAGAAGCTATTAGGGCTGTAGACACCCAGAGGATTCACAGCTTTTCAAAGAAGTCCCTTATCCAATTCTAGGAGTTTCCCCCACAGATCTGCCTGATGATTATGCCTCCTCATCTGCTGCACCTATTACTGATGAAGCATCCACTCAGCCTAATTCTGAAGCTACCACTGCTGATCCTAACAAAACTCCAGGTGTTTAAGAACTTGTTTTTCTTTCTTGTATTTCTTAATATGCTTGTATTGTACTTTTCGGATTTTTTAATGATGTTATGGTTCTTTGTAATGAAGATCACTTTTCTTTTATTATAGTCTTCTTGCTTTGATTGCCACTTTTGCTTATCTTAATTCCTTATAAGTATAAATTTTCAAAAAATCACTAATTGTTTTGAAACTTAAACTTAATGAAGAAATAGAATAAATTTGGTATAGAAAAACAAAAAATCACACCTTAATGATTTTGAATTTCCATCCTTTCTTCTATGCCATCCTTTGAATCATCATCTTTATTATTTGTAACTTTCTTGCTTCTATCAATCTTGAAGTCTTTCCATCTTGCTTGCTTTGTGTCTTTTTTTGGAACTTTTCATTCTTTTTGTTTTGAGTAAGTGTTGGGCTTCTCACCCTTTTGCAATTACTCAAGAAGATAATTCTATCATCTATCCTAGGCTTGCGCTCATCTTAGAATATTTGATTAGAAAAATAGCCCCAAACTTTCTATTTTGATCACTTATTGGATTTCTCATCCTTTTCAAGTTTCAGGAAGACAATTTTGTTCTAACATAGGCTTGCTCTCACCTTTGTTATGGAACAATAAAGTAGCCCTTATATTTCTATTTTAAGCATAGAATACTGGATTTGTCATCCATATGTATTCTGCTCGGGAAGACATTTTTGTCACAAACTTAAAAGTATGTGTCACAAAGTAGTAGCCCTTTTCTTTTTGTTTTGAGCAGAAAATACTAGACTTCTCATCCATATATACTCTGCTCGGGAAGACAATTTTGTCACAAACCCTAAGGCATGTGTCACAAAAAAGTAGCCCCCAATATTCTGTCTTGTCTTTTTAACTCTGGCTTCTCTTTTTCTTTATCTCATTTCCCCCTTGCATGGAATTAAAGTTCATTATGACTTCTATTGCATATAGTATCTGTAACAACACATAGTAAGGGATAAATGAATTTCATTCATATCAAAGATCAATACAATTATTGATAATATTTTCGTAAATTAGAAGTATTCCATGTTCGTGGAATCAATTTTCCTTCTAAATCTACCAATCTATATGATCCTTGACTTGCTTTTCCAATTATGGTGACTGAAACCCGGAGGGCTCTTGGCTCAGACGTCGGCTTCGGATAGCTGAGCGGGTCGTCTATAAGATACGAGGGTAACACCTGCTTGGCTCCTGCAAGGCAAATGTCAGTGTCCACCGGTCGATAGTGACCGAGAGGGGCCTTCGATGGCTAAGTCAGTAACGGTCGGAGAGCAAAGTAGAGAGAAAAAGTGCAAAGAGATAAATCTGGGATAAGATCAGGATCCGATCCCGGGAATAGTACCTTCACCGGGTATTTATAGCCCAACCTGACTGACACCAAAAAAGGAAAGCGTGCGTTGCACATGGGGGGAATCCTGGTGCTGACGTCAGCCCTAGTGTGCTACTGGGCCACTGTTCTGACCCGGGCCACGTCAGCTACTGTATGGATAGCCCCTATGTACTGCTCCGCCGGAGGTCATTATTCCCTGTCGCTGCCGATGGTGGACCACTCCGGCATAAGAGCGTCCGTCGGTGGAAGTTATCTATTCTCCCAGTGAAGAATGGGAACGCAGGGATTCCTTGACGTCCGGATTGAGGTACCAAAGGATGAAGTAGACCGCGTGGATGGCTCGTCTTGGCTCCTTCGGGTGTCCGGTGAGATTGTTTTGGTTGGTGAAGGGTACCTGATGAACTGCCAGTTCTGTCCTTCATCCGCAATGCTGTGTCGGAGGTCCGTGAGGTCGATGGCTATGGATTGCTCCGTGATATGTGAATAGGGTCCGGATTGGTCGACTGATCCAACTGAGAGGGTCCGGCCCAAGAAAAGTGAGGTCCGGCTACCACAATAGCCCCTCAATTCTTTTTAACTCGTTGGAAAGGATTGATCTAGTATTGCCGGATGTTGATTCATCCGTTTGACCGGTATGAAATGCCGTTGACGGAGGCATGTTGTCGGTTTATTAAGACTCGGAGTAGGTGCGTTGCTAGTACGCGCATTGTCCGACGCATCTATAGATTGTAATGATTGCTTCATAGCCTCCGCTTCTGAGATATCCATGTGTCATCTTCTAGTTCGTTGGGGATATCGGTTCGTGTGGATGGGACGTCTGATGCATGTCGCTTTGAGACTTGCGCCTATCGCTGATTGGTTGAGACTGCTGCCTCGCGGATCGTGCGAGGCAGCTGTCTCTCTATCTCCTTTCAATCTTCTATAAATACAAGAGATGGGAGAGAGGGATTTCACTTGCAACATTTGCTCTCCGACGCCCGTACATCCGACTACCTGCCTCCGAATTTCTTCAAGTTTCCTCATTTTCTTCTTCTTTCTGATCTTCAGGTATTTTCCAGACTTTGTGAGTTTGTACTTTCCTGTATTAGGCTAATCTCCTTCCCGATCGGCGGGAGATTCATTGGTCTGACTCCCTGTCTGCCGGACTGCCACCCTTTCACCAATAGGATGTGATTCCACTAGTAGAGGGTAAGTAGAGTCGGCGTAAGCCCCACTTTGGAGGATTTATCACCCTCTAACTTTCTTTTTGGTTGTGTCTGACAGGACGTAAGTAGGGGATGTCAGACTCTGATGACACGCAATCAGGAACTGATGTGGAGATAAGCTCCAATGGCCGGTCCAGGACAGGGTCATCGCCATCTTCTGAGAGTATTGCTGAAGTAGTCGGAAGCGCAACTGTATCGGCAAGCCCGCTGAATGTTCGTCGCCCGCCTGCCCCTATGGAGATTGAGGAAGCTGTCGAGAAGGTAGATGAGGCATCTAGACCATCCGACAGACACGCCTGCCCTTACCTACGGTATTCCAAGACTGGTGTTTTCCTGCCAGAGGACTTTAGAGAGAGGTACGCCATCCCTGGCGACGTTGTAATGGCGCTGCTCTTTGAACCGGCGGAGGTCCCATGTGCCGACGATCATGTAGCCTTCCCCTTATGGCCTGAGGGGGGCCTTCGGTTACCTGTAGATGATTTTATGAGAGACCTTCTGCGAGAATATGGACTCTCCTCAGCCCAGCAGACGGTAAATACATATAGGGTTTGGGAGCTATGTCGATCCTAGGGACTTGTCTTCATGGTCTCTGATCTTTTTTCTATCTTTACCCTCTCCCACAATAGAAAGTCCGGATGCTATTTTTTGAGCGCCCGGGCGGGAGAAGGAGACCTGTTTACTCGCCTTCTGGACTCAGAGAAATGGACAGACATATATTTGGTCGTGTCTGGAGGCTACAATAGCCCCTCTGATGGGAGTATGCCCCTACCGACCGAGAGAGGGTCGCCCAATAAGCTTCATGTTATGCTTTGATGCTTTAATTCATCTGTTATTTTCTGCTGACTAAATATATTTCCTCTATTTTGCAGCCCTTTCCAAAGTAACCCTTCGGTTAAAGAAGCAGGCTGACGCTAATCATATTGCTGCACTTCGGGCCCTGTCGGATAGAGACATTCCTCGGTTGCTCAAGTACCGGCCGACTTACATGTCCTATTTAGAGGACAAAAAAAAAGAGAACTTCGTCGCGCCGTTGACGGACTTCCCCAGGTTCCAGAAATGATAAGAGAAGGATTTGAAGAGTTGTTGGCCCTCCGGACTGATTATGTGCGGAAGAGGAAGAGAGGCTCTACCAGAGCCACCACATCTGCTACTGTCTGGACCCAGATACTGCCCAGTCCTGGAGCTACCTACCTGAATGCTGAGGGTGATGTTGCTAGGACTCCGGTTGCTGTTCACATAGAGTAGGAGACGATGGAAGGGCTTCCAGATAGCCAAGCACGATAGCCCCAGGGGAGGACTTCTTTACTATCTACCGGAGACCGCTGGAAGCACCCGACTGTGGATGCCGAGGAGCTGTGGCATCCGCAACCGACCTGGAAGGATGGCAGGTCTATCAAGGCAGCTGACTGTGTGGTCTCCAATACTGAGTTGGGTCTTAGCTTTGACCATCTGCTGGAGTCTCCGAGGAACAGGGCCATTCTGCCGGACACTCTGACTGCTCGGATGAACTACGGCTTCTCCTCTCTAGTTGAGGTGTTGCTCTGGCTTTTTTGTCCGAACCTCTTCACTTTATCATCCTGTTTGCTGATTGTTTGATTGTGTTGAAGGCCTTGTTTGCTTTTCCACCAGCTTTCCCAAACTCCTCCAGATCTCCGGAGAGAGAGCCAATTATGAGAAGCAAATTACTGCTCTAGGGACCGAGCTCGCTGGCCTGCGACTAGCAATTGATCAAGAGAAGAAGAGCAGTGATCTGGACAAGGCTCTTCAACATGAAAAGCATTCATACAAGAAGATGCTGGCATCGTAAAGGAAGAAGGCAGAGGCCAAGGCCAAGGAGGCCAACAAGACTGGATATGGTGAGGGTCTTGCCGATGCCCGTGAGTCCTACGGAAAATAGTGTCGGGATTAGGTGCATGAGCAGCACAACTATAGCTACACTCCTGGATACACGAAGGGGAACCAGGATGGCTATGACCTGGAACTATAAAAAGCAGGCGTTGATGAGGATCATGCCGCCTGGCACTATATCGTGGAGCTGGAGGTGCCGCTGATTCCAATTAAGGACATTTTACCGGAGGAGGAGGAAGATAAGGATGAAGAAGAGGAGGAACACCCCGCTGCCAATGACCCTCCAGCAGAAGAATGATGGCTCCCCCTCTCTGGTCCTCTACTTCTTTTTGTTTTTTGAAAAATGAATGTATTTTTGTAATGCAATTCCGGATGACTCTTTTGTAATGAATGCTTTTTTTGTTTGCATACTTTCTGCTGAATTTATGCAAGTGATATTTTCTGGTCATATTAAGGGGTTTACCAGATCCCTTAACATTTGTCGGAGGGCCTCATCGGTAGATTGAGACCAACAGAAGCCTGGCGGAGGACCGCCAGAGGCTTGGTCTCTGGTTGTTTTTCCCCGGCCAATAGAAGCCTTGGCAGAAGACTACAGGTGGCTTGGCCAATAAGGACGAACCCATGAGAGTATTTTGCCAGGACTGACAGAAGCCTGGCGGATGATCGCCAGGGGCTTGGCCATTGTGGCGAAAATCCTTGACTGGAGGTCGGTGTAGATGACTGTTGAAGGCTCGATCAAGGGTCGAACCCATGAGGGTATTATGCAAGGACTGACAAAAGCCTGGCAGATGACCACCGGAGGCTCGGCTACTGTGGCGAAAATCCTTGACCGTAGGCCGGTGCAGACGACTTCTAAAGGATCGGTCAAGGGGAGAACCTATGAGGCCGTTAACGGGAAGTATTACCGGTGGTTTTTTATTACCGCCATTAAAAGTACCAAGAGTATTACCGGCGGTTTTTATTACCACCGTTAAAGGTATCAAAAAATATTATCAGCGGTTTTGATTACCGCCGTTAAAGGTAAGTATTACCGACGGTTTTCTATTAACGCTGTTAAAAGTATCAAAAGTATTACCGACATTTTTGATTACTGCCGTTAAAGGTAAAATACTGCCGTTAAAACTTAATTCTAAATATAATAAATATATTTAATTGAGTATTAATTAACAAAACATCTCTAGCACAGATGGTAAGACACAGGCGGATATTAGCCCAAGGTTTCGGGTTCGAACCTTGAGAGTTAGTTTTGTCCAGATTTTGATTGCCATGTGGCTGCCACGCAAGCGCCACATGGTTGCCATGTGGCTGCGAACTTCCACGTGGATGCCACACAAGTGCCACATGGCTGTCACGCAAGTGCCACGTGGCTGTCACGTCACCATTACCGGCGGTTTACTAATGCCGTTAATAGTTAACTATTACCGGCTTTTTGTTACCGCCGTTAATAGTTAACTATTAACGACAGTTTATAGATTAACGCCGTTTTTAGTATTACTGGCAGTAAATTATCGCCGTTTTTGTATTCCCGACCACGTTATTACTAGCGGTTGATATTTCGTCGTTACTACCGTCGTTAATGGTATTACCGGCGATTTTTGGACCATTACCAGCAGTTTGTTTACCGCCGTTAAAGGCCATTTTTGGTGTAGTGATAGAAGCCTGGTAGATGACCGCCGGAGGCTCAGCCATTGTGACAAAAATCCTTGACCGGAGGCCGGTGAAGATGACTGCTGAAGGCTCGGTCAAGAGGCGAACCCATGAGGGTGTTATGCCAGGACCGACAGAAGCCTGGCAGATGACCGCTAGATGCTCGACCATTGTGGCAAAAATCCTTCCTTCGTCGGTGGCCGGTGCAGGCGACTGCTGAAGGCTTGACCAAGGGAGGTCCCTTGACCAACAGAAGCCTGGAAAATGGCTGCCGGAGGCTTGGCCAAGGGTCGGGAACCAACTGGAGGGATGGAACTGCCGACTGATGGAATGCATCAGACCTGTTTTGAACAACTAAAAATTTTATTAAAGTTCTGATGTTTTTGATACAAATCAATGGTAGTATTTTCTAAGGTTTAGAGCATTCCATGGTTTGCCGACATGCGTGTCATCCATTTCTTCCATCTTGTAGGCTCCTTTGCTGACGACTTTGGTGACTCTGAATGGACCCTCCCAGTTGGGCATGAGCTTCTCTTCTTGCTTTTCAAAACAACCTTCCGGAGCACTAGCTCGTCTGGCTTGAATATACGGACACAGACATTTTTATTGAAGCCCATGGCTACTTCTTGTTGATAGGAGGTTAGTCTGATCTTGGCAGACTCCCTCTTTTCTTCTGCGAGATCCAGGTCGGCAGCCAGGGTTGAATCGTTATTCGGTTGGTCAAAGTGTTGCGTCCGAATGGTTGGGAACCCAACCTGTATCGGGATGAGGGCCTCTACGCCGAAGGCCATAGAGTACGTTTTTTGGCTGGTTGGCCCAGAGTACATATGAGAGCTCTTCTTCCCATTTCCCCCTATTTGACTCCTGCCTTCTCTTGATACCAGCTAAAATGGCTTTATTAGATGCTTCGGCCTGGCCGTTGCATTGGGGATAGTAGGAATGGAGTTAAAGAATCTGATGCTGAGCTCGTCGCATGTGTTGGAGACAAGGTCGCCGATGAACTGAGTGTCGTTGTCCGACACTATGGCGTAAGGCAAGCCGAATCTGGAGATGACGTTTTTACAAATGAAGCATTTAACGTCAGCAGCTGTGATAGTGATGAGAGGTTCGACCTCAACCCATTTGGTGAAGTAGTCTGTTGCTGTGATGAGGAATTTGAATTTGCCTAGAGTAGTCGGAAGTTTGCTGACGATGTCGATGCCCCACTGGGCGAACGACCAAGGACTGGTCACTCGATGCAAGTCTTTGGCCAGACAGTGGATTTCCGAAACAAACAACTGGCATTTGTGGCATGTTCTAACGTAGTCTTCAGTATCCTTTTGCATCTTTGGCCACTAGTACCCTTGGTTGATTGATCGATGGGCTAGAGATCGCCCGCTGGAGTGACATCCCCCACTGCTGGAGTGTAACTCTTCAAGAATCAGTGGAACCTGAGCTGGGTGGATATAGAGTAGATAAGGGCCGTCGGTAGA
>NMUG010008052.1:0-11802 GCA_002855965.1 Monotropa hypopitys | reverse complement strand
ATATTCATGAAACATTGAATTCTGAATAATATAATTCCCTAAAATCACAATCTAGAATATAAAATCTACTAAAAAAATAAACAACAACAAACACCCAAGTTATATTATCTGTTTGCTTTTGAATTTTATTTTTATACAAATTACTCTTCCAATTTCATGATTACGACTAAAGTAAATATTAAAAACTGTAACAAAAAAGTCATTTAACAGTAGAAGAAAAAAAAGATGGAACTTTCCTTGCAGCCAAGTCTCAAAACACTCGATTTGTTTGTTTGTATTTGGTATCATCTGCCTTTAACCCAAAGCGAGACTCACGTTTTTCTCCCTTTCATTAAAAGTAAAAGATTTAACTTTCTCTGTAACCCAAACCGATCTTTCGTTTTTTCTTCACAAGACTTGGTGGATTGAGCTGCACAAGTCATCGGAGAAAAGGTTCTTTATACTTTCTGATCTGGATACATTCGCGGTAATTAATTCTCTCTCTCCCGTTTAGATTTAATCACTACTTTCTGATGTGGGTATTCTTTGAATAACACCACCATTTCCCATCTTTGTTTCCTTATCCTCCTGTACTTTAATCAAATTCATTGATTTTGGATTGTTCATATCCATCTCACAGATCTCAATTCTTAATTTTGGGTCATTTACTAGAAACCAAATTGTGCAAAACCCTTTTCTCTGATCTTGGGTTTGGTGAAGTGATAGGTAGCAGAAATGGGTGGTTGTCTCAGCAAGAAAAAGGTTTCAGAATCAGGGGCTAATGGGTATGGAACAGGTAGAGATGTCGGTGGTGGTACTGGGCATCACCAAAGCTACCAACCAATTGTGCACCAAAATCACCCTAAACCCCCTACTGAATATATCCAGCCCCCACCACAAAGACACCACCAGCCACCACCACCACCACAGCCTCGACCTCAGCCTCAACCACCAAACCCTTCTCACTTGAAGGCTATACATAGATCAGACACAGACGCAATACTTGGTAAACAATTTGATGAGATTAAAACAGTCTACAGGCTAGGGAAGGAACTGGGTAGGGGTCAGTTTGGAGTGATTTATCACTGTACTGAGAATTCTACTGGCTACAATTATGCTTGTAAGTCAATCTTGAAGAGAAAACTTAGAAGCAAAAATGACAAGGAGGATGTCAAGAGAGAAATCCAGATTATGCAGCATTTGAGCGGGCAGCAAAATATAGTGGAATTTAAAGGTGCTTATGAGGATAGGCAATCGGTGCACGTTGTGATGGAGCTTTGCGCTGGTGGGGAGCTTTTTGATCGAATTATTGCCCAGGGGCACTATTCAGAGAGAGCTGCTTCGAGGATTTGTAGGTCTATTGTGAATGTTGTTCACATTTGCCATTTTATGGGGGTGATGCATCGGGATCTCAAACCAGAGAATTTTTTGTTGTCAAGCAAGGATGAAGGAGCAATGCTGAAGGCAACTGATTTTGGGTTGTCTGTATTCATTGAAGAAGGTAAGTTTCTTATCCTTTTCATGCTGTTTATGATTATATTGAGCTTAGTTTTTTAACTTTTAGATTGCGACTAGCAAGCTATTGAACTAGTACCTGTGTCACAAGGAGTTCTATTATCCAGGACTTCCGTCGAACCAATTGTGTCACGGCCCATCCCGGGAATACTACATATAAGGTCGTCCGGTTACGGAATCATGACTAAACATCACATCAGGAGCACAAGAATCTATAAGGATTACAAACTCACACAATCAACTAAATAGAACAGCGGAAGAACTAAATAAAACCTCCAAAATAAATTCAAACATACTAAAAGAGTAGTACCAACCAACAAAATAGATCTAACCAAAAACCCAGAATTACTACAATAGAGTCTCACCACAAATAAAAATAGAAGTCTCAAAAACTGACTAACAACTACCAATTCCCGTACGAGGAAAAGACTCCCACAAGGAGTGACATCAACCATCTATCTAACCAACATGGCACGTCAACCTGGCATTGGAGTGAACCCGCTAAGTATTCAGACCTGGATATAAAGTGCCAAACAAGAAAAACAACAAAGAATATACAGGAGTATCAGATACAACAATCAATATATGCAAATTAACATATGAAACTCACATGTAACAACAGAAGCTGAAAGGAGTTGTGTCTTGCCCTAATCTCAAATAAAATAACAACTACGAAGCACATAATGATGCAAGTCTATAGTATATCACACATTCTCGTACCAAAGTACATCTTTTCTTTTAATTTATTCGACATGTCAATTTTATTTTTCGATGGTTTCAATTCCATCAAGTAAGGACGTCATTTGCTAAGGGCGAACCAATCAAGCCCAAAACCCCACACTTGGCGTCACTGCTTATTAAAACATGCCAGGGTATACTCCACACTTGGCCTCACTGCTTATGGTAAAGCATGCCGAAGTATATCACATTTATCTTCTCTTTATTTATATTACCCCACACTTGGCCTCACAACTTATCAAAAGTATGCCGGAGTCATTTCACTTTACATTGTTTATCACTTTTAGATACACTTTCCATTTCTCAAATATATTCACATGATATCCATACGATTTAATAAATAAGTTCTCTCGCATGTTCTCATGAATGCTATATCAAAATAAAACACGTAAACATGTAAACATGCCTTCATACAATATTCAACTGAAATTCAAGTAATTCAAGCATTCATGCTTGCACATATGTTTAGCAAGTAAAACAATTAAGCGTGCATCGATACCACACCCAACTGAAGATCAAGTAATCGAAGTATACATTGTTTCACATATGTCCAACAATTAAGGCACGTAAGAAGATCATATTAACACATAGTTGCATATGTCAAGGAACATATATATATAAGAGTATCTACACACTCACCGTATGCGTGCAATCGCCAAATAAGATTACTTTGCAGTCGTACAAGGTCCCGGCTCCTCACCTGTACCGATGTCACTAAGTTAGGGCAATATCCGATATAGTTTTTCTTCACAAATCACTAATTAAATAAATGACTTTATTAATCTGTTTATTAGGGCTTCTAAAATAATCTTTTAACCTTCCATAATCATCCTTAATTCAAAACCTTAATCAAAACACTAAAATAGGCCCAAAATCACCATTCGCTCGACCCCCGTTAGACTTGCGCTCGAGCGGTAAGGGGGTCGCTCGAGCGGTGAGGGGATCGCTCGACACTAGGGATTTTAAAGAGGCAAAATCACTCGAGCCGGAGAATTTACGCTCGAGCGTGGCCAAAGTCGCTCGAGCAGACGACAATGAGCTCGAGCGAACTGAACAGTTACAGAACACTGTTTTGGCGATTTTCGATTTTCCTCTTTTCCAAACTCCACTAAACTTCGATTAAACCTCCAAAATCTCGAAAATTAGGCAACCTCAAGTGTTATAAACGTCCATACCACTAACATACTTGAATCTAAGAATCAAAAACCAACTATCACACCCTTGATTCAAGGTTTTAAGACTAGATCTAGAAATTTTCTGTTAAAAACTAGATTAACAATAAATCTCTAATCTAACATTAATCTGAGATGAAATCCATCAATTGAAGGGATATAAGAGAACTTACTTGAATAAGGAACGAATTTGATGAAGAACTCTCCTTCCAAAACTCGCCCAAGATTAATTTTCAAGCCAATCTCCCTTGCCTCCTTCTCTTCTCTCTCTCTCAACTCTCTAAAGCATCCCAATGAAAAGCATAATAGTGATTAGGGTATTCTATTAGCTCTAATAAGATTTTTAAGGTACAAAGACCCTTTTTCCCTCTCACTAACACCCATATTACCCTTGTGAGCCATTTAATATCATTATATATATACTTAATAATTGTGTATATTATAATATACCTTAAATACGCCTTAGACTAAAAATCTAGATCTCTTAAACACATGGATGTTAATATTACACCTCTAAAAACATCCCACTTCTAATATTCTTTATTTAATTAAATTCAATAAGAAATGATACCGGTGCGACAATTTGACTCATTTTTGCATTGTGCATAGAAACTAAAACTCAATTGCACAATTTTATTATTGCATTCTGAACACTCAAAATTTCAGGCTCAAAAGTGGAATGTGCTCTTAGCACTGGAGCAATTAGAACGTTTACACATAAATTTAATAATCTGATCAGCCCTGGCATAAGTTGCACTTTGTTAAGATAGGTCAGGCTATTAGCAGGAAGAGAGCGCTCTTTTGTATGTAAGAGTAAATATAACTGATTTATATAACTGATTTTTCATTTGTGTGACTAACATGCAATTATTTTAGGGGATTTTTTACTTATACCCCTTGTACTTTGGCCATTTTTAGCTTACACCCCCTCTACTTCATTCTTAGATACTTACACCCCATGAACTTAGGATTAAAATGAAAAGTTAACTTTTCTATTTAAGTTTGACAGAGAGGGTAGCTAATGCAATAAAAAGTCACACATATTTTAAAAAATAACAAAATAACCCCATTTTCAATTTTTGTTTTTCCTCGTCAGTGCCCTCTCCCTCTTTCTCCTCCTTTTATTTTCTTCTCCCTTCCCTCTTGTCAGATAACACTACAACCCACTCCCGTCGGTGCACTTCCGGACGTGTTCTCAGGCAAACTTTTCCGTGTGAAGGTATAGCATCCCTCCCTCTGAGGAAAAATATGAGGTTGAGTTCTTTCAGCCACTCAATCTAACCGCCATTTTTCGAACACCAAACCGTCCTTGCTAGGTCCACCGTGACTCGCCGAATCTTCAATCACGTTCGATTGAAGTCACTGCAGCTGTCTTAGCCATGGATTCTCTCCAGAATAAGAGGCTTCGCCGAAGGAAAACTCTGGCCGAGAAGTTCCCGTTGCCGCAATCGATGGTCAACCGGTGCGGACAGGACAAACGGATGACTGTGATGAAGATGGAATGATGTATGGCAGAAGAGGAGGCAGAGTCTTAGACTCTTAGTCGAGGCGCCATGATAGAAGGAAGTGAGTGGCGATCAAGTCAATCACTATCAATTTTGAGAGTGAAGAGAGACGAGATGGTGAAGAAGGTTGCCTTAGGGTTCAGCTGTAAAATTATTATGCAAACAGCGTATGTAATTAAAACTAATTTGATTTGATTTGGCTGCCGATTTGTCAATGGTGGTGGTTAGTAGAGGATCTGGTTCGTTTGGGTGATGGATTAGGGAATTACAATTGGGGTGTTGGATATCTTATAAACAAATAGATTCTGGGGATAACTATGTTGATATAGGATGCTCACAGGAAAAGTAATCACAATTCCTCATCTTTTTCATAGCAATTTTTTACCAATCCATGTTCATTTGCAGTATTCCTTAGTCAATTTGTTAAAATTGAAGTCGTGGAACAAAAAATGAAATATTAAAATTGAAGTTGCAGAATAAAAAATGAAATGCGTGACACTTGTAAGTTGGATTTTAACACATTATTTGGTGTAATGAGGTAGCTTCTGGTGTTGAATTTGGTTGGATTAGTTGTTGTAGATACAGAGAAGAGGATAAGAGTGTTGTGGGATGAAAGAAACCGAAAACGGTGGTCTGGAAAAGTCCTGAAGGTTCAGCGGCGGGTGTATTTTAAACTCTCCAAAAATAAAAATGGGGTCATTTGGTTATTTTTTTAAATATGTGCGACTTTTTATTGCATTAGCTACCCTCTCTGTCAACTTAAATCGCAAAAATAACTTCTGCATTTTAATCCCAAGTTCATGGGGTGTCCCTTTATTTTAAGTCTTAACACGGCCTTCTCAAGTGTTACAGAATTTATAAGTACCAAATTCCATGTCTTGCAGAAAAGGATCTTGTTTTTGTTGCATAGTGATAGTGTCATAGTGTTGACCATGTCAACTCACCCGATGAGCACTCTTCCAACTGTCATTAAGCCCTACATGCACCCTAAAGATTAAAACTAGCATACCTACCAAGAGCTCCTATGTGCATGCTCCTCATGTTCGGGAAGGTCTGCTGCCCGTCAGACTACATGCTCCCAATGACTAAAGTGGAAGTTGTGCTTTTCCACTTATCATCAGAATCAGCCATAAGCATTAAGCACCATCAAGAAATTCATGTCAGTTAACATAGTATGCTTACCACTTCTCATGTGCATTTTCATTGTCCAAATTAGCAAGCAGCACTTGGTTTCTCCAACTGCTAACTTCTAATAAGGTTTTGTCTATGAATAATATGCGGATGTATCATACAGATCTTATAGTTAAAGGTACAGTGCTACTTTCTTCCACTGATTGATCTTTTCTTGTTAAGAGGTATCTCCAGTTAACTTTAGCCTGTAGAGGCTGCTGCTTTATAGGATACTTTGTCGTCCAAAATTTTGTAAAATTTAATTATTTTGTAAAATTTAATCATTTTTGACGGTTCTCTTTTAACAACTTCAGGAAAGGTGTACCGTGATATAGTTGGTAGTGCTTACTATGTTGCTCCTGAAGTGTTGCGCCGCAGTTATGGAAGGGAAATAGATATTTGGAGTGCAGGGATTATTTTGTACATTCTACTCAGTGGTGTACCCCCATTTTGGGCTGGTAAAGACAAACAGTCTTGCTAGTATCTTGATTTTTCTGATCATTTCCAATTTTCTACTTTGTCTTTGCTGATATAATACAATAAGAATTTACCCTCTTCTTGCAGAAACTGAGAAGGGAATTTTTGATGCCATACTGCAAGGAGAAATTGACTTTGATAGCCAACCATGGCCATCTATATCAAACAGTGCCAAAGATCTTGTTCGGAAGATGCTGACACAGGACCCCCAAAAGCGCATTACTTCTTCCCAAGTTCTCGGTATATTACTCCCCTATTTCATCCCTTACCTCAAGGATAATTACGTCTACTTGAAGTTTAGATATGTTGCGAGTATGAGTGTTGCTGGGTTGGTCTGAGGGTCAGCAATAAATTAGAGGTCACTCGTTCAAATCTTACGTTGTCCTTTGCCAACCCATGATAGATACTCATGGGAATTGGACTTACTGAAAAACGAGGAAAGAAGAAAGTTTTGTTTTTGTGTATTAGTATGTTGACTACTGCCTGCTTCTTAATATATGAATGAAGCTAAGATGAGATTTGCGACCTATTTAATTGGGACCAACTGTGTGAATCTGTTTTTTTCTATTATGCTCACGGGCTATGTAGTTAATTAAGTTCAATGACTTATGTAGTGGGCTGAATATAGCACGTCAGACGGGCTGCCGGAAATCCCACCCGTGGAACGACCCTGATGGATGGTGCTTACAGATTATATTGGTGCCGACGGTCCGTCAGTAATGACGACTATTGACGAAGTAATATGTGACGTCGGTAAGTCATTGGCATGGAATCACCGACATGACAAGGTCATTGCCGAAGTGGTTCGAGTCTGTTGGACCGTGCTGAAGAATAGTCGCTTCGGAGCATTGTTTTGGCCTTGACATGTTATAGCTGTTCAGACAGTCGTTATTTGGTGGAGCAAATGGACACGTCGGTAGGAGAGGAGAGGGAGCCAAAAAGTTGAAACTCACACCTAGGGTAATCGGCATCTGACGCGTGGCACACATTAAATGTGAGACCATCGTTCTGTAAAAGGTAAACCTATGCGTGGAAGACGCCACATTCACCGCCAGTCGTAGCCCATTCAAGAGTGACACATGGCACCGACTCAGAGCGACGACTATGCTTTAGCTCAGAACAAGGTAAAAACAAAGAAAAGTCACTAGGAGACAGTTCGGCAATGACTGATGGTTTGGGAGTGCGAGAGATCAACCCCCTCCAGGACCGAGCCGAAGGGAGGTTAATGGGCTATTGTAGTGGGCCAAATATAGTACGCCGGACGGGCCGTCGGAAAGCTCACCAATGGACTGACCCCAATGGATGGTGTCAACGGATTATATTGGGACTGGCGGTCCGATTTGGGCCATGCATGGAAGAGCCCAGTAATGACGAGTATTGACTATTAGAGTTTGTCCCACATTGATTAATTAATACCTCCAAAACTAGTATATGAGCATGAACGACCTTTCTACTCATTGCCAATTAGTTTTGAGTTGGATGCTTTAACGTGGTATCAGAGCTAGGATTTCGGAGGTTTTTGGACAATTTTCTTGGTTAATTATCCAATTGTTTGTGTCTTAAGTGCACCTCGTTTCGTTATAATCTGTGTTATAGATCCATTGTTTATCTCTCCACGTGTAGGTCAGGGATCCCATGTGTGGGGGAGTGTTAGTGTTTGTCCCACATTAGTTAATTAATACCTCCAAAACTAATGTATGAGTTTGAGCGGCATCTCCACTCATTGCCAATTAGTTACATTGACTAAGTAATGTGTGACGTCGACAAGTCATTGGCATGGGATCACTGACCTGACAGAGTCATTGCCGAAGTGGTTCGAGCCTGTCGGACTGTGCAAAAGAACAATTTCTTCGGAGCGTTGTTTCAGCCTTGACATGTTATAGCTATTTAGACGCTCGGTATCTCCCGTGGGTTAACATTCTGTCTTGGTTGAAAGAGAAGTTCACGATGTATCTCCCGTGGATCGTCGGTGCAATGGAAAGTCTATGTCCTTCAGTATCTCATATTTCTCCTTGAAGAGGTAGACCGGAGCTGCATGAGCGAAGGATGCTTGATATGTCAGAATGCTTCTTCGATGCCATGGGGCCTCAGCACGGCAAACCTAGAAGACAGTGTGTGCCGTATCAGTTGGGTGCAACAAGGTAAAAATTTCTACAAGTATTGGGTCGGTACTGGTTTTGCACCATGTCGAAAGAATGACGGAAGGAAAAGTGATGTGACAGCTACACCAGAGACTCTGGTGATGTGATTGACACACAACCTGAGGTCTCGCCGGAAAATTCATACTATGACTGGAAAACTCAACTAAAAACCCAAAAATTCAACCAGAAGCCCAGAAAGTCTCAAGAGTATGGGAGATGAAATCGAAGTAGAAGATACTTACCAGAGGTAAAAGGAAGGGGAGCTTGAACTCGTCTGGATCAGAGAAGGCTTGGAGGCCAAAGAGCTCTGAAGACTCTCTCTCTCTCTCTCTCTCTCTCTCTCTCTCTCGAGAGGTCTTTCTCTCTGCCATCCCTGGCTATATATAAGGAAAGGGGGATGGAGCCAAAAAGTTGAAACTCGCATAGGGTACAAGGCATCATATGTACGAATCAATCACCAAATGACGCATGGCACACATTAAATGCGAGGCAATCATTCTTGAAAAAGTGAACCGATATGTAAAAGATGTTACATCCACTGCCAGTCGTGGTCAATCCAAGACTGACACATGGTACTAGGTCAGAGTGACGTTCATGCTTCAACTCAGAACAATATAGAAACAAAGTAAAGTAACCAAGAGACAGTTCGACAATGAGTGATAGTGTGGTAGTGCAAGAGATCAACCCCTCCAGGATCGAATCGAAGGGAGTTTGAGGGACAATTGTAATGGGCAGAATATAGAAAGCCGGACGGGTCGTCGGAAAGCTCACTCGTGGACCAATCTAGATGGATGGTGTTGATGGATTATATTGGGACTGACGGTTCGATCTGGACCGTGCACGGAAGAGCCCAATAACGACGAATATTAACGAAGTAATGTGTGACGTCGACAAGTCATTGGCATGGAATCACCGACATGACAGGGTCATTGCTGAAGTGGTTCGAGCCTGTTGGACCGTGCAGAAGAACAATCACTTCGGAGTGTTGTTTCGGCCTTGATATGTTATAGTTGTTTAGACACTCGGTATTTGGTGGAACAAATGGACATGTCAGCACGGGCCGAGGACAGACACTGGATCGACGAATAACGGCATTCAAGATGAGAACGCGAGCCCATGTGGGAATCCAGGTTGTACATTACGACCCTAGCACGTTTTATCATCATGGCTAGGCCGACATCACCTCTAGGTAGTTAGACCGCTCATGACATCAACCGGAGCGCGTGGCCGAGACGCGTGGGGAATGACGCACAAGTCAGAGATTCTATATAAAGGGAAGAGGGAGCAAAGGAGAGTTACACCTCCACTTAGCGAAAATTCTGTCTTGTTCACTTCTCCTTGAAACCCTATCTGACTTAGGCATTGGAGAGCCAATTGGCGGCAACGACCGGTAACACTAACCGGTTCCATGTTTTGTAGGCCAGGGGAATAGAGGAGGGCGGTTCAATGTCAGTTTCACCGGAAGATCAAGGCAGTTAGAGGAGGCGAGAAGGCGGCACCCCCACAAGTTCATATTTTGCTTCTAAGTATGCATGTCAATTTCCTTGAAAATTTGTTCCCAGTCAGTTCCAAAACGTATTCGCTGCCTATCAAATGACAGTGTATTTATGCGTACTTCCAATTAAAACATGTAAATCCTACACTTTTCGCAACAAATATGCATTCATATGGTGTTGTCTCTTTAGTTGCTGAAATCAGGATATTGTGAGGTATGGGTGGCAAGCGAAGAAAGGGTTCAATGGAAAATATGCATTGATTGAAGGGTAAACTATATTGTTTCATGTGATATCGCTTGAATGGTACGGTTAGTAGAAATTTGGAATTTATTCATGTCTCATGTAGGCATGTTTTCCAGAACGTAGCATGGCTATATGTATTGCTTGTTTCATCTGACTAACAATTCATGGTGGTTGATTAAGAGCACTCATGGATTCGAGAAGGTGGAGAAGCATCAGACAAGCCAATAGACAGTGCAGTGCTCTCTAGAATGAAGCAATTCAGGGCAATGAACAAGCTCAAGCAGCTTGCGTTGAAGGTGAGCTCTATACACTCTTTAATTATAAAATACGCAAAATTGAAAATTTGGGCTCGGAGTTAATATGCCTTTCTCATCAATTGTTTTCACGAAATAATTAAATGTCTCACGGAATTCTGAAACTCGTGCTCACTATTTCTGCCAGACTTATGTAATTTTTGGTCTACCATACTTATTTTCGTATGTATCTTGGTTGGATTTGAAAAACTGTCCTAGGTCATTGCGGAAAATCTATCGGAAGAAGAAATCCAAGGTCTTAAGGCAACGTTCACGAATATAGACACAGACAAGAGTGGCACTATCACCTATGAGGAACTGAAGACGGGACTGGCTCGGCTAGGGTCAAAGTTGTCTGAGGCCGAAGTCAAGCAGCTCATGGAAGCTGTAAGTTGTAAAAGCTGCAAGAATAACATTTCTTCTTTTGATTTCGTTGTTCTTTTTCTTGCAACAGGATTATAGATTATTAACATATGCTGTCCTACATTACAGGCGGATGTGGATGGAAATGGAACAATTGACTATATTGAATTTATCACTGCAACCATGCATAGACACAAACTAGAAAGAGATGAGCATCTATTTAAAGCATTTCAGTACTTTGACAAGGACAGCAGTGGGTGCGTTGGTAGATTGTCTATTTATTTTGATTAGGGCTGTTCATTTTTCCGATGTTTTGAAATTTCCGAAAATCCGATCCAATTTTTTTGGATTTTGGAATGTTTTTTTTTCATTCCGAATTCCGAATTTTCCGAATTCCGAATTTTCCGAAAAAAGTTGGAACGGAATTGGAACATACTTTGCTATTTCCGAATTCCGAAAATTTTCCGAAAATTTTCCAATCATAGATTTTGATTAATTTCCGAACAAATTTTAAACATGTATTGATATTTGTATAAGAAATTTCAATTAATATTTATGTTTTTTGTAGTTGTAAGTGAGAAGATGAAATTTACAACGATCAATTAATCATATGACAACTTTAAAGTTTGCGAATACTAAAAAAGTTTGATATTATACTCTTTAATCTGCATTTATATCAAGATTATCGTATTATTTTTTCATCAGAAGAC